>VWZS01008892.1:0-18115 GCA_013397075.1 Rhabdornis inornatus | reverse complement strand
GCCCCGGCCCCGGCCCGGCGGAGGAGCCGCAGGGCAGCGGCGGCAGCGAGGACTCGGCGGAGCGGAGCCATTCTGTCCCCTCGCTGGGCTGTCCGGGCCGCCAGGAGCGGCTCCAGCCCCGTGTGCAGGGCCCGCAGTCCTGGCGTTCTCCTGGGGGCGCAGGAAGGGCGCTGGGGACCGGCGGAGGGATGGCAGTGCCAGGGCACGGAGGGTTGGATGAGAGTCCGTGTAATCGCTTAGTGATGGGCAAGGCGTTGTCTTGCTGCGGTCAGAACGTGGAGACGGTTTTCGCTCTTACACAGTCTGCAGGATGAAATGTACGTGTGTCAGTTGCACCTTTCGTGTCAGTTGCACCTTTTGATGTAAGAAATTCGACAAGCTCCGGATGGTGTTTGCTCATTTCAGCGCTTGCATTCCTACTCTGAAGCTGACATTACTGTCCAGGTGCTCTAGTTCTGTCCCAAGCGGTAAACCTGTCAGTCTAGCTCAGCTTTTTCATAAGGCCATTCATTTCCAAATGGAATTGTAGCTTACACATCTCAGAGACCTCCCGCCCATCGTTACTCCTGGATTTGAAATCCAGGTATTCCAACCATACAGAAATACCTCAGATCATATATCCCAAACAAATTGGTGTTCAGCTGAAGATTTCACAGGGTAACCTAGAAAATCAGTGTATCTTATATTTCTTCATAAATCTCTGTCCATCACAGTGGCAATATGTGTGACAACATTTTAAATGTGTCAGTCTGGTTCAATAAGTGATTTTACTAAATAACTGGAAATTTTGGGGTGGGTAGACTACTTAATAAAGATTTGCTTTTACCTATATATGTCCATATAAAAGAAGAAAAAAGCAATTTGCAGCAGTGACGCACATTGTGACTCTCGTTTTGGCAAAGCACAGCAAATTGATGGATGTGCTATGGAATTCTGGCTTTTCTTTTACATGCAGTGATATCCAGGGCTAGAAAGCAGACACCCTCACAGTATGTGCATACCAATTTATGCCAAATCATAGAATCATGGAATCGTTTGGGTTGGAAAATCCCTCCAAGCCCATCGAGTCCCAGCTGTGCCTGATGCCCATCTTGTCCCCGGCCCAGGGCTCTGAGTGCCACCTCCAGGAATTCCTGGGACACCTCCAGGGATGGGGATCCAAACCTCCCTGGCCAGTTCCAATCCCCGCCCACCCTTTCCATGGGGAAATTCCTGCTGGTGCCCACCCTGAGCCTCCCCTGGCCCAGCCTGAGGCCATTCCCTCTCCTCTTGTCCCTGTTCCCAAATCCCCCCCGGCTGTCCCCTCCTGTCAGGGAGTTGTGCAGAGCCACAAGTTCCCCCCTGAGCCTCCTTTTCTCCAGGCTGAGCCCCTTTCCAGCTCGCTCAGAACAGGACACTGTCCTCACAGGACACTTCGGACCCTTCCCAGCTTTGTGGATGTGCTCCCGCATGAAAGCTTTGTCTCTTTGGCACCTTCGGACACCGAGAGAGGGAACTGGGATGTTTTTGGGGTGGCCTGGTTTGCTGGAGCCGTTGTTGCTGGTGAGCGTGGGAGCAGCAGCAGCTGTGAGCGGCCGGGGTCGCCTCAGGGTCCGCACGGGGAGCGGGGCAGGAGCCGGGCGGTGCCACACGGCCGTGGGGACAGCCTGGCAGTGTCACACGGCGGTGGGGACAGCCTGGCAATGTCACACGGCAGCGGGGATAGGAGCCGGACAGTGCCACACAGCAGCGGGGACAGCCTGGTGTGCGAGGGCTGGGGTCCCCCAGGTGTGTGAGGGTTGGGGTCCCTCAGGTGTGCCAGAGCCGGGGGGGTTACACAGGTGGGTGAGGATTGGGGGCGTCCCTCAGGTGTGTGAGGCTTGGGGGAGCCCCTNTCGGACCCTTCCCAGCTTTGTGGATGTGCTCCCGCATGAAAGCTTTGTCTCTTTGGCACCTTCGGACACCGAGAGAGGGAACTGGGATGTTTTTGGGGTGGCCTGGTTTGCTGGAGCCGTTGTTGCTGGTGAGCGTGGGAGCAGCAGCAGCTGTGAGCGGCCGGGGTCGCCTCAGGGTCCGCACGGGGAGCGGGGCAGGAGCCGGGCGGTGCCACACGGCCGTGGGGACAGCCTGGCAGTGTCACACGGCGGTGGGGACAGCCTGGCAATGTCACACGGCAGCGGGGATAGGAGCCGGACAGTGCCACACAGCAGCGGGGACAGCCTGGTGTGCGAGGGCTGGGGTCCCCCAGGTGTGTGAGGGTTGGGGTCCCTCAGGTGTGCCAGAGCCGGGTGGGTTACACAGGTGTGTGAGGATTGGGGGAGTCCCTCAGGTGTGTGAGGATTGGGGGAGTCCCTCAGGTGTGTGAAGATTGGGGTCTCTCAGGTGTGTGAGGATTGGGGTCCCTCAAGGTGTGTGAGGATTGGGGGAGTCCCTCAAGGTGTGTGAGGGTTGGGGTCCCTCAGGTGTGTGAGGGTTGGGGTCCCTCAGGTGTGTGAGGATTGGGGAGGGTCCCTCAGGTGTGCCAGAGCCGGGGTCCCTCTCCTCACACCACAGCCGGTTCTCTGTGCCCGGAGGAGCTCGGGCCAGCAGCCCCCGGCCGCAGGTCGCCTGCAGCAGCGTTGGCAGGAGCCGCTTGGTGTCACTGCTCCATCGTGAGTGCTGCGAGAAGCGGGGGGAGGCTGGAGCCAAACCCCGCTCGCCCCCGCGCCTCCTTCGGCAGCAGCGCCGCGGGCAGGTGCCGCACGGAGAGCTCTTCCTGCGGGTTTTTACACCATTTCTTCCCATCCCTCATTGTAAAGATGTATTTTTCCATTGGCAGAATATTTCAGTCTGAAATGCTTCTGCAGGGAAAATTGGTCCTGGCATAGTTTGGCTTGTTTTGTAAGATTTTTTTTTTTTTGTGGCTTCTGAACTGTTTCCTTCGTAGTAGGAAGCAGTGCGGATTAAAAAAAAAAACAAAAAAACACCCAAAAAACAAAAAACAAAACCAAACAAACTAACTCCCCCCAAAAACAAAAAACCAAAAAACAAAAAACAGCAAACACCCCCAAAACCTTACAGTACAATTTAGTGATGATTAGGATGGAAAGGAAAGGTAATAGGAATGTCTGGATTGGAGTTGTTACAGGAAGGTCTGATTTCATGACATTTCCAGTCCTGGCTTGCAATGGAAGAAGGGTAAATTAATCTCTGGATTTATAACTTCAGCTGAAGCCGGAGGGGGCAATACCCCAGTGTTTACCCCAGTGCTGAACTGGACTCAACTGGCTCCACACTTTTGGGTGCCTGTCCCAGTAGAGTTGAAGGTCTGGAATATATTCCAGCCAATAATATGGGCTGAAAAGGCCACTTGAATCAGACATCTATGCCCTACAAACATGTTCATCCTTTAATGGATATTTAATCCTCAAATTGTGCCTCCACACAAGCGCAGAGCAGCAAAACGTTTCCTAACAGCCTCTATGAAATTTATGATCTACCTTGCAAAATACTAAAAGTTGCAAAATCTGCAAAGCATTGCAGGGGAAAAAAAGCACAGAAGAGATTAAAAGTATTACTGGTGACTTAAATCCATATAATAATGGAGGATTAGGTAAATGAGAATGTTCTGTGGTCTCAGGACACAACCCTTCTTGCACTTTGCACAGAGGAAGGCAGTCCCTTCCCAAAATAATTCCAACCTGTACAACCTGAGGCACGTTGCTTTTTCACCCCAGTATAGTCTGATTCAGAGGTTTTAGTTTTCCAATTGTCCACCAGAGCCTGGCCCTTGAAATGACAATGAGAATCCAGGGGAAAGGGTTGGATCGTGTTACTTATTTCTACTCCATAAAGAAGGCAGGTGCTTGTCCAAACTCAATCCTACATTTCATATCCTCTCTTCATCCTCCACCATCCAAAGCAACTTGATGGAGAAAGTTGCAAATACACAAATGCACAAACTACACTGTGGAGTGGCAGGACGTGTGTGACTCCTCAGGGCTCACTGCTCTGTCAGGCTCCAGCTCTTGGGGAACAAATCCNATGGGATAATGGGATGGGATGGGATAATGGGATGGGATGGGATGGGATGGGATGGGATGGGATGGGATGGGATGGGATGGGATAACATGGATGCTGTAAACAAGATTAGGATATCAAAACCTCTGCTTACTGCCTCTGTTAAAGGCAGTAAGCCTCTGTGTGTGTACCTGGGCACCTTCACTGTTTCAGATGTTTTAGAGCCTCCGTGGGTTTGCAGGGTGTTTCATCCCCTGCTGTGGCAGGAGCAGGTAGAGGCAGGAATCTTTAATCCGAGCTGTTAATGACTGTCTCACCGTTGGATGGCACTCCAGTCCTTACTGCTCGTGGTGATCACAGCCTGGATTTTACTCGTGCACAGGATTTTTAAGTCAAGTAGTAACGATTAGGAAAGCTATTTTTTATTGCTAATCTGATAATAGAGTAAAATTACACTTGCAGAGCTGACTTTAGTTTCACAGCATTAGGCTTTAGGAGGTCTGTGTTGAAATCTTGTCAGATTGTTTAGTTTTCTAAATGAGCATTTCCAAATGCAGTTGGTTCTGTTACAAGGGACTCAGGTGTGATTTACTCTCTGGTGTCAGAAGAGATGTGTGTGTGTTTATGATGGTAAGGTAATTTATCCCCAGACTTTCAATCACTGTTTTATGCTTTATGCAGTGGTTTAGATTAATGAGAGAATGTTTTCAGCAGCCCTTTCCTGAAGTGATCCTTTTTCCTTGCAGCAGACACAGCATCCCTGAGCCTGGAATCACCTCCACCTCTGCTTCCCAGGCCTGCAGAATGGTGAGTGCTCCAGTCTGCACATCTGTAGTCTGGCAAGCAGAAATGTTTTTCCCCTCACACTGAAGACACAAACGTTCAAGGGAATGTCTGCATTTCATTCAAAGTTGTGGCTGATGGTTTTACAAATGCAAGGGAGCATTAGCTCAAATGTGAGTTACTGGTACAGCACTGGTTCCCGCTGGGACTAGTGTCCTTGGTGTCACTGTGAGCAGCGTGGCATCAGGCCAAGCCAGCTGCAGATTTACCTGGGATTTACCAGCAGCCTTAGCTTGGAGCAAAGTGAGTTCTGTTTGTGCTTTGCTGGCTGCACTTGGGGCTGGGTGTCCAAGGCAAAGTGTGTGGCAGCAATACTGACCAAGCCTCTCCTCCTTTGCCACCTGCTGCTGCTTCCTGTGGTATCCCACCCCTGCAGTTCTGCCAGCCCCAGGGTTTATGCAGCTGCACTTGGGAACACAGCTACCTAAAAAAAAAACAAAACCAAAATCCCCCCAAAAACACCACCACCACCACCTAAAAACCACACCCCCCACACACACAGAAGTTTTCTTCTGGATTAGTTTTAAGCAAAATTTGGTTTCTAGTACAGTGAACATGGCACATAAACAATATTTCTAGAACAATAGAACATATTGATGCTGGAGCAGCAACAGAACAGAAGATTAATATCAGTTCCATAAACCATTATTACCACTCAAGACTCCATCCTGAGACACCTCAGCCAATTCTACAGTTTCAGTGATCCACAGTAAATTTTGTTCTAAAATGTTATTTGTATTATTACTATTATTGTTATTGTTATTACTACTACTATTATATTTGTGACAAAATCCATGCCAGCCATAAGTAAGATTGTAGTTACTACAAATAGCTGGTGTGGAAAGAAGAGCCTGAATTCCTTTTTGTCTAGGAGGAGAACAAAAGCCTTCTCATTTCAGGTAAGCCTTAAAGTGGAAAAAATAGTGATAGGAAAATAAAATCTAATCCATTTTAACCAGTATTTCCTTGGAACAAATGTGACTATTTTTATATTGTCCTCTAAAGAGCAGTTCTTTCTGGAGGCACAGCTTAGTACTTTTACAGTGTGAGAGTTTTATCACTCTTTATTTATTTCCCATAAAGGAAGAGGAGCTCAGATCAAGTCCCTTTTGCTGAGTCCAAGGGGCTCAATAAAACTGTTTGGGAAGCTACCACCACATCTGGGATGGCAGCAGGGAGATTTACACATTGTATTTCCCCAGCACTGTTTACAAACAAGTATCTTTCAGATGAAACATTTTTTCCAAGTGAGATACAGTAAAATTTTTTTCAAATCTGGCCTGGTTTGAAAAGTAAATGAGACAGAAAAATTCTTCTGGGTCAGGGCAAAGAAACCTCGGTGCATGGCTGGCCTCGGTGACCAGCTGCCGGGAGAAGAGGGACCTGTGGAACTTTCTTCTCATGGGTTATCTGGATCTTATCTGCTCAAACACTTCAGAGTTCAGGACAAGCAGCCAAAGTCAATTTCTGCTTAGAGTGTTTAAAACGAAAAATAAACAGGAGGGAGAAGTTGTGCGTGTGCGGGAGGAGGCGCTGGGGTGGGGAATGGGCAGCGTGGTGGGACTGGCAGGGAATGGTTGAACCACACTGGCTCTTCTGAAATCCTCTTGGATCTATCCATTGTTGTCTCAAATGACAGCGGAATTGCACAATCCGTAATTGTGGTGGTGGAGAGCTGCTGGTGCTCTCTCTGACCTGCCAGGTAGGTGAAACAATTGTCAGTGTAAATTAGAGAACGGCTGTGTCATTATTCGAGGACGGTTATCTGATTCTGCAAAGCTTGGAAAACGCTCCTGAAATGTGTGAAACAGAAACAGAACTTTGTTAATATTTTAAAGTACTAAAAAACCCCTAAACCAAACCCCTTGGCAGTGAGCACTGTCTGATGATTGAGATATCTGCTCTGTGCCTCCACCCTCCCACCTGAACCAGCTGTTCTCAGCCCAGACACCAAGCTAGCTTAATGCCGAATGGAAATGGAAATTTCTCTTTCAGCCTATTAACACCTTATTTATTGAATGTAAGGGCTTGTGTTCTTTGCTGACCTGCCACCGCTGGCTTTCAGAGCTGCTCTGTTCCAAAGGAAGCTCCAAGGATGATTGTGCCCTTCGTGTCTTTACAAACCAGTTACTTTCTCTGTCTCAGCACACCACATATGAATCCTCTCTGAGTGCTCGTGATAAAGAATTGAATCACAAGCTCTTTTCTTTATGAAGAAAACCCTTCCAGTGGGAATTAATCTCTCTTTTGTAGTTGATAAAATAGGAGAAAATTTAACCAAAGCAATTTATTTTGGTTCCTGTGAAAAATATTGTCTGTGAAAACACGGAACACTTACAAAATATCAACATTTCACCTCTATCTGCATGTAGATCAATATGAATGGGTCACAGTGACCTCTCAGGGAGCAGGTGTGCATGGCAACCAAAACTAATATGTGTTTTAAGGACTAAGGCCCTTAAAAAAACAGAAACTACCTTTATCCACAGAGGATCTGTTCCCAAGAGGAAAATTTCTATATAATTTTACAGTTGGTTTCAGGGTCATTTTAGCTTTTTGTTATTGTTATTGTTGATGTTGTTGTTGTTGTTTTCCCCACAAGGAACTTTTAAGATGGAACAAGGGACTTAATTTCTGCTACAGCGAAGTATTTTCAGTGCTTTCAATTAGAACATCTTGTTTTATGAAGTGAAAAATCTCTGCTGCCAGAGTGCAGCCCGAAGTGCAGGAAAAGGCGGCGTCTTCACAGCAAATTGCAGCTTTTCAGTGAAGCAGCCTCTCTGAAATGCGTTCCACCATGCAACACTTCAGTGAATCACAATAGTCTGGGGTTCAAGGTTTAGTTTCCTTATCTGAAATGGAAATATGTGACTGAGCTTGGAGGTGCAGGGATTGAGCAGTGGTTGGGAACGTTTTAGCAATTTTTCCTTTGTCTAAAAATGCTGGTTTTTGAAGAGAAAACACTCGTGGATGTGTACTTTTTACAGAAAACATCTGAGCCTCAGGTGTAGCCAAAGGAAGAGAATGTGAGGGGCCCTCCCGTTCTGGAAAATGGAGAGGTGCAGTGCTCCGTGCTGGCATTCCAACTTTGCCTTGTGCCTCCTGTGTCTCAGAGGAGTGTCCTAAAAATTGGCAGTTTGAGATTTGTCTGCCTGATACAAGGGTTATGTGCTCGTGTTCTCCTCTTGGAAAGGATTTGGAGGATCTTTAGTTTGTGCCAGATTTTGATACTTCAGGATCTTTTTCAGGTGTTTATTCCTGCCCAGCCCCAAGTGGTTCAAGCAGTGTCACAGCCCTGGCTTTTAGGCTTTGTGCAGTCTCACTGTGCATCTTTTCCACTCCTCCTCTTTGGGAAGGGCACCCTTCTTGTCCTGCATGTGTTGCCCAGATGAGCAGAGCCACGGGATGTGTGATCCACCTCGTGGCCTGGAATTCTGGCACCCTGTCCCTGCTTGGAATAGGTGGGGCTATGCACACCCAAAACCAAAATTGTGTGTTGGGACAATAAGACAGTTGGGGCTTGTTTGTGTTTAGGTTTGCACATTCTGCACATAAGCCATTGATCCCAAGTAAATAATGAACAAGAGGAAATCCATTAAATAAGTTATTCAAAATATCAGAGAACTTGTCAAATTAATGATTTCACAAGAGGCATCCAACCAATTGTTTTTTGCAATACAGCAGTTTTTTAGGGATTAGAGAAAATCCAAGCTGTTGGCAGGCAAAATGCAGCTGAGGTGAGATCAAAATTTTGCATTAGAGCTTAAAAGTATGGAAAATGTTGAATTGAATAATTGTATTTTTTTTTTTTTTTATTCTTCTCTCATGAAGCAGCTTTTACCAATGCAAAGCCAGGCATGGGACAAGGATGGATATATGAGCCTGAGGGCAGTTGCTGTTGACCAAAGAGTTGTAAATGCTCAGTAATGAATCTTTGGTCAAAGAGAAGTGGCTCAGTGAGAAGCTAGCAGAGCATCCATTACAAATTAAGAGATAAATCTGTGGCTACTTTGAAAATATTCTTTATTGCTCAAACTGAGAGCAGTCAATAAGAACATCTTACAAAGGGGATGGAAAAAAATAATGTTACAATTATGGTTTAATTGCTATGAGATTAGAAAACTAAAATGACTTCTAATTTAGTCATTATGAAATAATGTCAAATTGATAGGTAATGTTTTCTCCATGTTGGGGTTTTAACTCAAACTAACATTTCTGAGGCCAGGATAACCTTTCAGTGATAGTGTGACTTGACCAAAATTCCCTTTCATTTATCCATGCATAGATGTGGGTGCAGCTTGCAGTTCCCTGCAGACACTGTCCCGTGGTGTTCCAGCAGTGCTCAGTTTTGTCAGCTGTCACTATTAACTGTGCCTAGACTGCTCCTGCTGATCAGCAGGTATTGGATAACGAGATAACCAAGGTCTGAGAGGTTTATTAGACACTGGCAGCCCAGTTACAACTCTCCATGAACAGATATGTGGGCTTGGGCAGGGCATTTTTTCCATGCAGTGTGGGGATGCTATTGTCCAGATTTGTCTCATTTCAGCTTAAATCGTTCCAGATTTCAATGAAACACAATGTTTGTGAACTTTTTCCACTTTGTATGTCCCTGATGACTGGGGATATTCAGCTGAAAAGGGGTTTGGACACTCCACTCACTGGTGCTGTGAGTCTGATGACCTGGGCCAAGAGGGATTGCTGAAATTGCCTTGGAATGCACATGAGATGTTCGTGACTCTGGTTCAGCCTCAGTCTGTGGAAGGAAGTGCATAGCTCGTTTCCCAAGGTGTCCTTCCTGCCTGAAGCGAGCAGGAGCAGAGCCCTTGAAGAGGCACTGAAATTCAGGGAGTGGTTTGCGGGCATTTGCTGAGCAGCCTCAGATTCCAGAGCAAGTGAAACTCAGCATTTTCTGTGAGGAGCCCAAGAGCTCCAACAAACAGGAACGTGATGGACATCTTCAGAAGATTTTCTTGAGGATTACATTTTAAATTACTGACATATACATTTGTTTCCAAAATTAATTTCATGGTAGGCTACCATAAGATTCCTAGTTCAGGAAATTTCTCCTATGAACTTCTACAGGTCAATGGCTGCAATGCAGCTGTGGGTATCAGTGATGGAGCTCTGGTGGTTGTCAATCCGGGATTCTAAGTTCATATCACCAACACCCATTGCAGCTGTTGCCATTCCAATATTTCCTAGTCTTTTTTATATTATTATTTTATTTCTGTGCTTAGTAGTTGGTTTGGAAGCCTGTTGGTCTTTGTTTTTTACCCAGCACCTTAATTATGGTTATGAAGAGACTGACAAGATTGCTTTTCTGTCCTTAAACCACCTTCTGAGTTTTGTGTACTAACACTGCAAAGTCTCTACTTAAAGACCTGTTTAATATTTAACACAAATAAACAGGACAAAGATTTTTAAAATACGAATCTATTGCAGACCAAAAAAGAAATCTTTGGATTATTGTGTTTCAAATAATTTGAAGTAAGAAAGCAAGAAAGAACAGGCCTTTTGGAGCCCTTCAGCAAGTGCTGCAAAGAGTAGAATGGAAACTATTAAGTATTTTAGGACACCTTTTTGCTGTGTGCTGTCTGTGTTAATAAGATTCATGCTTCAGAGTAGTAACCTAAGGTGCTGTGCAGAAAAACAAAAACAAAATATTAGACCTGACAGAGTTGATTGAATTTTCTGCTGATTTTCCCTCAGCCTCGTTCTCTAAACTCCCTCTTCCCAGCCAGGGTGATAAGTTTCTGCTTGTTGCTGTTTTTTCCAGGGCAGAACTTCTGTCCCGGTGCCAGCACATTATGTTCCTGCTTAGAGCCGTGACGTCAAATGGCAGCTGGCTCCGGGCCAGGGAATGCTGCTGGGAAGGACTGACTGCATGAATGAATGAATGAATGGATTTTTCAACTCACATTGTAGCTGCCTCTTTGGGAGCCAGGAATCCTCTGCAGTGCTCAGCCAGCTGGGCACTGTGCATTTATCAGTGTTCCTCTACAGAACTGCAAGGAACTTCAGTGGGGATTCACAATGTGGGCAGCAATTCAGGGAAAATGCTGTGATGAACTTCGAGTTCAGAGCTGGGCATAACAGGAGAAGCACGAAGGAAGAGAGATGTGATTCAGTGCAAAGTGGCTGCTAAATTCTAAATATAGGAAGTGGGAGAAGCCTGAGCCTGGAATAGTCAGTGTGTAGTGCTCAGAAACTGGAACAGAACCCCACATTCCGAATTGTAAACATTCCTGTGAGCTCACGTAGTATGCATTTCTTTTCAAAATAATATCCTTATCTCTGCATGACAATGCACTTCTGCTACCTGAACAATTGCAATATGGAGGGATCCAAATTGTAAAAATTCAAATCAGGATTCACCATCATTGTCTGTGTGAAGTTTTAGTTCCTGCAATCTGTTTCCAATGCCCAGCCTTGCATGGAAGAGATAATCTTCCTGTGACAGTGCTGTACCTGCTTGCCTTCAGCTTCATTGTCTGGAGCTCCTCAGCAGCTGCTTGCACAGAAACAGTAAATGGAATTTTAGAGCACCCTCAGAAGTTAGCTACTGCTCAGGTTTGGCAGGAGAACAGAGCACAGCCCTGAATTTATAAGGGATAAGGGAATCCACAGATGGAAGCTGCATGGATGGAGGATGTGGCACAATGTGCCAGCTGGGCCCTTGTGATGTGAAAAAACCAGGAACTGCTGAATTTGGGGCTGTCTAGTTGTACTCAGAGTTCTAAGAACAGCATTGAACAGGTCTGTGCACTCAGAGTATTATAATAAATGTTTTACTCTTTCATAATTAAAAGTCGCTGTAATCCAGAGTGAAGAAGAATTCATAATTCTAAATTAATTTTGCTAATTGCTGCTGCTCTTCCATGAATATAAAGGTGCACTTCTAGATCTTCCACTCAGTAGGAAGCAGTATAACAATTGTAACTAATTTGGCATCCAAGAGATGCACAATACCTGTTGTAGAAAAATACCTGTATCCTTGGACATGTTTCTTTGAAGGGATTCATGCACCTCAGAGAAAGCATGACTTCCTGAGTGCTGTGTAAAGTGACAAATGCGTTTTTCATGCCAGATCGATCCAAAGATACATAAAACTCATTGTTCCACCTGAGTGACTGCATTCTCTGATGGAGGCATAATGCACATTTATGTGTGTGCTTGCCTCCCTCACTTGGGCTCATGGAGTTGGGAGTATTTGTGACAGAGTTAAGGACACACGTGAGGATCTGCAGCAGCGAGCTGGAAAAGCCTGGGTTTAAACAGGAGCTTCTGAAACCATGGATGCTCTACAGTATCCATCTGATTAGTCAGGACAATGGAGGGAAAAGCTCTTTTGTGATCCTTTTTTTCTAATTCAGATGACAAAAGGATAATATTGAAGAGAGCCCAGCGCTCTTCTGTGCTTTGCTTTGGCTCCTCCAAGCCCTTCTCACGCTGCTCTTCACACCTCTCACCTCCTCAGGGGCCCCAGTGCAGCCCCAGCCTCTGGCTTTAGTGCTCCAGGGCTCCCCTGCTCCGACTGAGCAGCTCCTTTATTCCCACACAAGTAAAGGGAGCCGTGGTGGGTGTGGGAATTTTGTCATGGTTGGACCTCAGAACTTCATCTTTTATTTGGGTGAGTTCCCCCAAATTTCCATGCTGCTGGCCCAGCCAGTTCAAACTGTTCTGCTCAGCTGACAGTAGGGCTGGACTACGTGGTGGCACTTTGGAGTCCAGACAGTGTCACAACGCATGACTACAAAGAGGTAAAAAATGACAATTAACTGGACTTCCTTGAACCTTCCCAGAAATATTCTGATTTATTCATAGCAAAGGTTCCGAGCTGCTCATGTTTTAACTGAACCACTTCACTCATCCCTAAATGAAAACAGTTGCAAACAGTGTCCAACGTACATAGCCCCAGGCACTGCAAAACAATCAGATGAAAAGACTTTTCTTTGTCTTATTTATTTACTTGAAGCTAAAGAAAATGCCAAAATTCTGCCCTTGAATAAATCACCACTTTTTACATGATTTACCCCAGGCACAAGTTCCAGTTTTTTCCTAACTTATGACTTGTTTTTGTTTGTATTTGTGTTTGTGTGTTTTTTGTATCTGACTTGTTTACTTTTCCTGCTTCTTAAAATTGTCTCTTCTCTTTAGAAGTAGGGGAGTAGGAAAGAAATTGAGGTGAAACCACAACATGTTTTCATTTTCATGTAACAAACAGATCTTTTTTCACAAGCTTCTTGAGGCACTAAATACCAAATATGGCTTGGGACAATAAATTATAATATTCTTCAGAGAATGCAGGGCTGGGAAAAGAAGAAATTCAAGTGTTTGCAACATGTTTTAAGAGAGATAGCTGACTGAGATTTCATTAACTCTACATTGTCTCATCATTTGTATTTGTAAAAGATACTTGTGGTATTATTTATCCTTTTGCTGCTCACTTGCAGTGGGACAGAATCCTTTCAAGTGTATGCACCATTAATTCTGGTTTTCAAATGCATCTCTTACGAATTTAGCAAAACCCCCATGGGGCTGAGGCTGCCGTGTTCAGGAGTGTCCTGTGTCAGTCTGCACTGGTGGCTGCTGGTGAAGGCTCTGTGGTTTGGAAATGGAATCTGAGTAGTGCAGCAGGTCAGGCAATCAGCACCAGAGCAGCCTCTGCAGGGGCAGGTAGAAAATTGCTCTTGCCACTCGTTTCAGAAAGGGCTGACTTACAAAAACATTGTCCAGCAGTGTTCCCTTTCTGCTGTCACTGCAGTGTGAGGAGCAGCAAGCAGTTTGAACCATCCAAGGGAAGGTTCTGCAGGAATGAAATGATGCAGGGGGGTCTCAGTGTGAGGAGTCAGAGTCTGGGTTGTTCTGAGTGCTAAATTACTCCCCGTGTGCCTTCTGTCAGAATCTATAGACACCTTCACATCAGCATGAGATTTAATTTCCAGTCCCTGTGGGGCATGGAATTCTCCAGCAGAGCAGCCAAAGGAACTGATCCCAGTGTTCCCATGTCCTGCAGGGACCCAGTCAGAGCCCAGGGCCACCCAGCAGAGGCAATTTAGTTTCTGCACCCTGATTCTGTCACTGTGTCCTGGCTTCACCTCCTCTCGCCCAAAGTAGAATTCTTTCCTTCCTTGATCATTCAGTGTAACATTCATTTCTTATCACCACATGAACCTCACATACCTATGTGCTCAAACAAACTGTGCAAAAATTAGCTGGGCAGGTCCTGCAAAAGGCCAAAGCATTTAACGTGTCCTGCTTTAACAACCTCCACTGAAAAATGTAAAAGTCATTGATAATGAGATGATGGATGAGATAGGGAACAATTCCTGTCTTATACCTCCTCCTGCTGCTGGAGAATTCAGAGGTGAATTCTGCATATTGAGGTTTGTCCTGAGAAAAATGAACACTGAAAGGTAAATACTTGTTTATTGGGTGAATTTGCTTTATCAAGGACTGCACTGATTATTTTAATTATGAATGGAAAAAAGAGTCTTCTGCCTTTGGAGCTCTGAAGTGGTTAAAATTGTGAACTAATTTTCTATGAGACATTTATAGATTAGACCACCTGCCTGAAATGTGTCACAACCTCCCAACCCCCTCTGATGGCAGATGCTGCTTCAGATGGAAAAGCTGAACTCTGTGTTGGGCCAGACCAGCACCAAAGGCATCCAAGCAGAGCATTCCTGTGACCTTGGCTGGATAACTCCCTGGCTCTCTGGAATATGTCCTTGGAGAAGCTGAGGAGAGGAGTGGGTGTCAGGATTATTGGCAGCCAGGTCATTCCTCCAGGTGCTGATGAACAGGACGTGGAGTTTTTGAGGAAATGCACAAACTCACTGACCCTCACCTGCACATGTCCCAGAGAAGCAGCTGGCAGCCTGGCAGCTGCACACGCTGTGCCTGGCAGCTCAGGCACCACGGGATGATTGTTTACTTGGCTGCTCTAGCTCAGGAGCTGTGCAGGTGTGTCCTGTGTGGGCAGATAGCACAGGAGGGGCTGCCAGGGAGGGAATGTTTAAGAAGTAGGATGAGAACGAGCAGAGTGCTGCCTTGGGAATGTTTGACTGAGCCCCAAGTGATTTTAAAAAAGCCATGGCAAAGGTTTGCAGTGCTGAGAAGAGCAGCTGGGTGCTTTGAGGTTTGCTGCAAAGTGAACTCACAGTGTTCAAATACCAACACATATCATTATGGCAATTGTGGAATATTGTGGTAATGGGGGGTTTGCCTATGCAAAGTGCAAGTAATGGGACTTAGAACATATCTAGCCTTGAGAGAGGGAAAAATGCAGCTGCCTCTGAGCAGATGGGAGGTGTCAGCAGTTTAGAGCACGTGGTTTTAGACTCCTCAGGTTTTACTGAAATTAGGCTGCACCCCACTGCCCACCTGATTTGGCACATTGCCACGTGAATATTTCTGCCTATTGACACATGAACATTTGGGGTTTTCTTCACGATGTCAGCGTAGTGTTTATCTCAGAACTAACAGAGGTACTGCTTAGAGGGGGCTTTTATTGAAAACTTGTTCAAACTTTTGCTGAAACAGGGCGAGCTGGGTCACTGCAGTGTGTAAATCAGAGTTAGGAGTCGCTGTGCAGCTGAAAATCGGGGCTGTTTGACAGAGCTGGGTGGGAGCAGAGCTTTAATTTGCATGAATACAAACCCATTCTGACTGATAAAATTCCCTGGGGGTAAAGCACCATTTCTATGTTGTTTCTTGCCATGAGGGAAGTGTAAGCAGGGTTTCTGTCACTTGAGACAGAGCTGTCAGTTCAGACAAAGATTTCTACTCTAAACTATATAAATTGAGGAGTCCTTAGTTTACAAGCAGTTACAAATTGTGATGAATTGTTTTCCAGTCACTTCTGCTGCGTTTCTACATGTATTGCTTCAGCTGCTGCTTCGAAGCCACCCTCATTTACCCCACGATAAATGAGAGGAGAAATGGGCAGCTTTGATTGCTTGGAAAATTTACCATGAAATGTTGAGATTGTCTACCAGGGAGTTCAGTGTCTGCAGGCAGAAGTGATGCTTCCATAAACATAAAAGAAAATTTTAAAAATAGTGCTAAAAACCTGCATTTATGCAAAATGAACGACTAGTTCTAGACTAAATTCAAGAAAACTCCCTTGACTCTCTACCCAGAGTGTGGAATGCTTCAGGTGTGCCAGCGTGGTGGGGAGCAGGCCATGATCCAGCTGAGCACACCCCAAATGGTGACACTTCCTTTTCCACTACATATTGTGGATATTTGCATTAAAGAAAACATTTTTGCTGGTATGGATGGAACAGCAATGAAAACATTTGTGTAGGATCCTGGGATGGAGGGTTTTGCCAGTTCATAAATGCATGCAATGGCAACAATGCTTCTGAACAAAATCAAAATGCTAAATGAACTGTTCATCATCTCAGTGTTTCCATTTGGAATGCTGAATAAAGAGTCCTATTTCTAATCCAAGGCAGTTTTTATTAGCTCTCAGTGCATTTAGCACAAGCACAGACCAGTTCTGGAATCAGCCAGGGTACAACTTGAATAAGAGGGAAGTTATTTTCTGCACAAACACTAGATTTATTAAGGACTATTTTTTTTTTCTCTCACGAAAGACTAGTTACAACTAGTTTGAGGAAGCCATCAGAACATTTTATACATCCTCAGAATCTTTGAGAAACGAAGGTGGATTGGCAGCCCTGCACAAACAGTGCTGCATCCAGAGCTGGGACATCTTCCACAAAATTCCACAAAAATCCTGCTCTGGATCATCCATCCTCCTGCAGAACTGATCTAAAATTGGGATTGTACCAAGTCCAGCTTGATAAGTCAGGCTAAGGGTGGACAAGTTCCCTTTCCAAAATGAAGATTATTTTTACTTTATTGCCCATCTCACCCCTCCAAGGACACTCCTGACAGTGGCAGGGCAGTGCTGGGTGCTCTGCACCCATGCTTTTGTTAATTGCCCCGTTAATTGGCTTGCTGCTCTCACACCTCGTGACTCAGTACAGACACAAACGGGTGATGCATCCAGCTCCACTCATCTTCATGCTCCTCAATAAAAAATCATTTTTCTGTTGATCCCTCTCTGGGGGCCTGTTTAATGTTTCACACAGTGCAGGAAAACTGCAGCAGCAGGTCTCAGCAGAGCCAGCATCCACTGTGACCTTGTGCTTACAGCACAGCTTCACGAGGGGAAACTCTGCTTTCTCCAGGAGCTGCAGCAGCTCCCTGCACTTGACTGTCTTCATTGGTTTTATGGTTCTTAAATGCACAATTTTCTGCTGTTCTGTGAGGGGGGGAAATAAAGAAAAAAATATTAGCTATTTAATTTTTTTTTTTCCCTGACTTTTTATTAGCTGAAGCAAAACTATGTATTTGCATGTATTTTTCCCAACACTTATGAATTAACTTGGTTTGATCATTAAATGTCTTCCAGTTGGTTGCTTTATGCTTGTTCAGTAAGGGTTCCTGAGAAGATTTTCCATGGAAATTCATTAGTCTGGGTGCATTTGGAAATTGAATTTGAAGTTTATTCTCTCAGGACTGAGAGAGTTTGTTTAGCTTTGTACAGGTAATCCCCCTGACTGCCTCTTTTTCTGGTATATCAGATACTTAACTCTGGCCAGCTGCTGGATTTTGGAACAAGAATTCATTTTTATTGAGTTTTAAATATCTGACCAGTTTAGAAATCTTTGAATGTGTAGTCACATCTGTATGCCTCTGTATGTGGTCACCAGTGGGGCTGACATAAAGGGAAAGGCAGGAGAAATTACTGTGCTGTAAATCTACCATCAAATAAATCTGATTCTTTTTGAACCATTAAGCTGAACTGGTGCCAGAGCGGATTGTTGTGTTGCTGGAACTAAGTAAATGCATATTGCAGAGTAAATGGAAATGTGTAAGGAATGCTGCCTGCTTGGAAGTGCATTAATCTAACACAACTGCAGCCTGTACTCAGTGTCATGATTGAATGCAAAGAAAAACAAAATTGTGCCTGATGAAAACATCTGGGTTCAAATCTTGATGCCAGTAAATTCTTCCCCCACTGGTAAAAAAGATTGTAAAGTCACATTCTTTTTGAGTTATGTGATTCCTAGGAATTTTCTACAGAGTCCTGCAGCTCTTCTCCTAAACCCACAGCTGGCAATGGCCGTGTTTGGGATCCAGCACAGGGGACAGGGGCTGGGCCTCACCTGTGCTGGGATACACCTGGGATCCAGCACAGGGCCTCACCTGGGCTGGGATACACCTGGGATCCAGCACAGGGCAGGGGCTGTGCCTCACCTGTGCTGGGATACAC
>VWZS01008845.1:0-21847 GCA_013397075.1 Rhabdornis inornatus | reverse complement strand
GGCCCGGGGGCTGCGCCGGGGCTCTGGGAAGCGAGATGCGGGCTGCGGGCCCGGGCAGGAGGTGGCCACAGAGGCCAGGCACATTAGAGGCCTGGCGATCCCGTCCCCTGCATCCCTGGCCCCCGCCAACCTCGTTCTCCGGGGTGCAGTGGCCCCCTAAACCTTCCTTTTGTCTGGAGGGGTTACGACCTGGGGAGGAGTGGGCTCGCTGCGAGTTGCTTGCTTTTAATACTGAAGGCTTGACCTGAAATGCTGAGTGAGCATTCTTTGCTACTACCCTTTAACACTATGGTCAAGTTCACACACGCTGAGGTATAAAGAAGGATGTGCTTAATTAAGTGTACGCTTAATTTGGGAGGAGGAGGGAAAAGGTGTGTCCCACCGTCTGATGGGAGAGAGGCCGTGGTGCTGCAGAGCGCTGCCATTCGTGCCTTTACACAGTACTGCCGGGAAGTAGGGACCAGCATCACAGCAGAACCTTAAGTGCTTTCTGTGGAACAGAAGCCAAACTTCAGACATCAAAATGTAACGGTGAAATAAAAAGGGCATAGATACGGGATAAAGTACCTGTACGTATAGCTTCCCAAAACAGCCTAAGTTTCTGTCTGGAAACTTTGAGTAGACTCTGAAAATTCGTATTTTTGCCTGGTGCAGGGTTTGTTACATGTCACTTGGAATGCTTCAGGTGCAGTGTGGTTGAAAGGAGATGAAAGCACTGATCTGAGCACTCAGAAGACCTGTATGTATCCACAGTGTGCACTCAGCATAGCCATATGGTCCAAGTGCAACAAAACATGCTTTGGATGGTGTCAAGCTTTTTGCCTGCATACATGTATTTGTGACTGGAAAAAAATGTCTGCCACATATATCCCAAAAATCCCCTAATGAAAATATGGTATATTCAGATACTGGGGTGTAAGGAAGGGCAGCAGTTAGTGCAAGGATGATACAGTACCAACAGGCACACCTTCACCTTCTGAATGTTTTGGCACAGTAGTCAAACACGACTTAGGAGACTGTAATGTTATTTAGAACCCTTTAAGTCATTATTTCTTTTTTACCAGGAGGAATGAATTTGTTTGCGTTCAGTTGCAATACAGTTTGTTTTTTTTCCAGAGTTGGGACCATGGCTATAGACTGGGTTGGTTTTGCATACTCTTCATTGCTGGTGTTTGGAGGTCTTGTAGCGTACAATCGTAAAGGTCAGTACTGGGACAGAAGGATTTGGAAATCAAGCATTTGATTTCTTCTGTGCAGTATGAGACATAATAACTTTGCTGTAATTAACACAGCTGCGTTTTGCATCCATCATGTGCTGCTGTAAATGCACTGAGTCTCATGAGATGTTCTTGGGCCAGCTTAAGCATTTAAGTGAGTTTGTTTTCAGGGCAAAGAGTGGGGGTTGTCATGTTGTCTTTAACCTTAAATGCATTTTGGGCTTTCTGATCTTCTTTTAATCATTCCTATGTTGAGCACAGTGTATCCTTGATTAAAGCTCATTTTCTACGGAGAAATCCAGGCTTGACTCTGACATTTCCAGATGCACGGTGGGAAAAAACCCTCTACTTATGTGCTTGAGTTGGTGGTTAATTCTCTGGTACTGTTAGAATTGTGCCTTTTCACAGTTAGATAACGAGTCAGGTTTTAGGTGGCAGCGTACCACGAAGCGCAGTTCCGGTGTTCCAGGGATTTTTGCGGTCCCACGGATGGCAGCGCCGTGCCCGAGCTCAGCACCCGGCAGAGGTCGCAGCGGTACCGGGGACGGGCGGCGGGAGCTGCGGGCGCGTTCCCGTCTGCTCTCCGCTGAGCCCCAGCGGCACGTCGCTCTCCGTCCCTGATCCATTGAGAGAATGGATCTCGTGGGTTAGGGTCACCGTCTCCCTTCGTAGTGTGCACATGCTGTGCTCTCAGAGACAAGGCTTCAAATCTGAATTTCTGAAAACGCTGTGGTTTTGAGTTTGCAGCCAGCTGCACTCATTGACTATCCCATTCACCTGTTCTCTTAATTCTTTAATATTTGGTCAATCCTCGTGGCAAATCTGGATTATTTTTTACTGGTTATGATTTACATTTTTTTGCGAAGTCGTGATTAAAAATACTCAAAAGGATTGGGAGCTAAATGACATGGGGGGTCTGGATTCTTTATTTATAAACACCTGGAGATCAACTTAATTCAAATGTCTGCTGTGCAGATTCTACACTTTTATCATATGGTACCAAATGTCTGTTCAGAAATCTAAATATATTAGGGATATATCCAGAATTCATGAACCGGTTTTTCAGTAACACTGCAAGAAGATATCAAGTTTCTTTTAGAAGCCCGCTTTTCATCCTCACTGCCATTTATTTGTTTTTTTCATTCTTTATTCTTTAAATGTGATGGTGGTGATAGCATTTCTTTGTCTGGGACTGATGTCATACTGAAAAGCCTGACATTATGACCACACATGTTTTCCAATTTACTCTTTATATATATTGACACATTTCTACCATTTTTGGAGATTCCCAAGTGCTGTAAGATATAGTTAAAATGAACAGACAGTTCAGAGAAATTACAAAAATCCTTCTTAAGTATGATAGAGAAAATAGCCAAGTTTAGGGTTATATTTTTCCCAAGTTGCAAGTATTACTGGACCCTGATCATCTCCCTCTAAATTAGTTGACTTTGCTTCTAGTGGCACACGTGAGAATGATCCAGTTACAGAAATATTACCTCTCTATTCACACTGGGTGAGGTAAGCTTGAATGGGGAAAAATCAGTTCTATTTTTAATATATTTGGATAATACTGTGCAGAGAGACAGCTGCCATAAAAGACTGAGCTTAAAGACATTGTATTGAAAAATAACACTTGAATGATTTCTTGCAGGTAGTATAATCTCTTTAGTTGCTGGACTCACCTTTGGCTCTGTGGCTGGTTATGGAGCTTACTGTGTAACATGTGATCCGAGAAATGTGAAGATATCATTGTGTAAGTGTTTCACTACAGTAAACAAACAAACAAACAAAAAATCAGCATCCTGAACTGCATGTAAAATTTTCTTTTTAGTAGATTTTGGGTATTGCTTTGGTTTAAATGTTGGCAACACTTCAGCTTAGCTTGCAGAATTCGAGATTTACAAGGTAAGGCAGACCATTGACACAAAGCCAGTAGGTGTGTGTTACCACCTGGCAGCACCTCCTTTCATGAGATGGTTGCCTAACATGGCACATATTGTGAAATCCAGCTGAAAAACAGGAGATAGTACTACAATAAAAGCATTAGCGTTACAGATTAGAATTTTTTCAATTTGAGCAGTAAAATAGGTGTGGGATCCAATGTTACGTAATGTAAGGAAGGTATCTTCAGCTTCCAGTGAATTGAACAGGTTGACTTAATGTTTTTCCTTTGCTGCTAAGAAGGACAGGATACAAACTGTGCAATAATTGTCATGGTAGTTAGTTTGCCGTGAAACCCTTGTGGAGGCAAAAGACTACAATCCCTAAGGGGGACATAAACCTTGCACAAGTGATTTGTAATAAGAGCTGTTTGGAGCTTGTCTCACTGATGGTTTTAACAAAGGTGGATTAGGCTGTAGTTTCACATGCAGAAATGCACTTCAAATACATTTAATCCAGATTGTGTGAGTACACAATTGTTTTTTCTCAGCTTAGAATTTGTGGTATATTGTTCCTTCCAGCTTTGTGCTTTGCACCAATCACAGTTATAAACATTTCCATTTAAAAAATTGTTGTAGCATTGACAGCAAATATGTTCCCAGCAAGTTCTTTAGTAAAAGGTATTAATTGTGAACCTGATCTGCTGCTAGATGGCCTTAAATTGGATTTACAGTTTTGCCACCATGACCTTGCTCAGATTAAGTTATCTCGCTGTTTAAAAAAACACCCAAAACTATTTTTGGAATTAAGACATGGCCTTAAATATATGTAAATTTATAATCATTTGTGTGAGATGCTTGTAAGTAGCATATGGCAATATACTTCTGTGGGTCAAATAAGTCACTAAGTTAGATATAGAATTTATGGAAAAGAAGATTCATTAAAACTTAATATATGTTGCCTGTTTCCCAATTCCCAGGTTTTGAAGGGACTAACACAAAATTTTCCATTAATGTGCTTTTGAATGTCTGATATGTAAAATAGTCAGTGTTTTGCATTTCATGTAGTTGTAGGCATGTGAGGACTTTCTCAACTGGAGAAATGTATATTGCTTATTTAGTAGAAGTTACAGCAATGAGATGAGATCAAGTTCACTACAGTAGCTGCCTTAGAAAGTTCTTCTTACATAAAGTAAAAGGAGCAAAGACTTTTTATAGCAGTCTTAGTTTAGAATGATTACAAAGAAATGTTTTAATTGCTTTTTATTATAAATGTGCATTGCTTTTGTGGAAAAACAGAATTTTTCACTTATGCCTAACATGCCAAAATGTGAAAAGCAGCTAGAGCACAAATGAAAGATGGAAATTAAGTGCATGGAAGAAAGTGACCACTCTGAACTTAGACATCACTACAGTAAATTACAATGTAAAATGAAGCAAGCACCCAAACCTTTAAAAGGTTAGGAAACCTAAAAACAACCTATCCATCCAAACAGTAATTATTGACAATGTTTTTCACCTATGCAAGACTCTCCTACAGTAATTTAGGTAATATTTTAGTATAAGACCTTGATAGTAAGGTTGTAACTTGTCCAACATACAAAGAGTATGTATCCTGTGGGTACCCCAGGCAAATTTTCTTAGTTGTTTTATAAACTATTATTTCAGGCATTTTCCTACTTCACCTGAAATAAGCTCTGTGCTTTCTTGAATACTTTAATGCATTTTTATGTGTTTGAAGTAGATGTAGAAATTCAAATCTCAGTATGCAAGAGTTAATAGCATTCACGATACAAGTTGATTCTGATCTGAATATGATTCACCGGGTTGAATTTGTTTTGATTGATTGAATTTCTTCGACTGGCTTAAGGTGAAACAGTGACTGTATAGCACTTCATAAAATCTGGTCTAAAAGGTGAATATGTTAAAAAGTCTCTAGAATTTGTGAAAAGCCAGATACTAGCAAATGGAAAAAAAAAAGGAACATTACAGAGAGAATATGCTTAGTAGCTTGTAATAAACTGTAAATATACTCAGGACTCTGGCAAAACACATGCTGTGGAATAGTTCACTCTTGAGACATTCCTGAGAGGATCAAGACTATGTGACTAGAAAATAAGAGCAATGGATAATGGAGCATAATATTTTTTTGGCAAGGTATCTTTAATGAGTGGACATAGTTGGTAGAGTTCTGTAAGATACTTGTGACTTTCAGGGCTTGTTTTATAATGCTGAAGTGAGTTTAAAACGAAATTTTTACACCTGTGAACACAGGGCTGACCCCAGGACTAGACAGTGGAATTTGAAGAGAATTAGGCAGATGGTTTAACTGCTCCATAGAAAGGGATCTGTGTAAATGCCATTACTTTGGCTGTGAGAGTGACAAAACCCAGCTGCCCATGAGAAGTCCTGCCTCTCTGCTCACTTCTAGGCAGTATTTCAAGTGACTGTTTTTTAATGAAGATAGCTTATGCAGTTTTATGTGTTCTCGGTCTTCTCATTTATGTAGCACTCTGCAGCCATTGTTCAAGGTGAAATCCCTATGCCTGAGGAGTTCACTGCTGCCTCCATTTTTAGATAAGACTACTCCAGGAAGAAGATGCAGTTTCCTTCATGATCTTTGTTCTCTGCTGCTTGTGCTGCATTTATTGCCCTCTTGGGCTGCCCACCCCTTGTCACAGGCAAGGATGGTTCTCTCATAGCAAAAGGCTCCAAAGGAATTATAGTAATGAAAAAGATATTAATAGCCATATTTTGTAGTAAAAACAGATGGCAAACCTTCCAATATAGTTTTTCGGGCTCAGCAAAGAAAGAGCTAATATTCTAAAAATAAAACAAAAAAGAAGTTGAATGCTCTAGCTCCTTGAATAGTTAGAAAACAGCTGCAACAATCTAGGGTGGTAGGATTTATGAGGCACTATTCCTGTAATTCAGTATATGTGTTACTGCTATGGCCAAGATTCTTTCTACTTTGTTGGTATCCCCATGAATTTAGATATGGGTGAGTAGAATTGACTGACTTACAAAATTACCTAGTCTTCATGGAATAGGAGTTAGCATTCTGCTGCACATGGAAACTTTATTTGTGGCTAAAAGAAATAATAATGGTGTATATTGGAAAAGCAAGAATGTTTTTATAGACTCTTATTTCTGATCTAATGTTTCACTAAATTACAGTTCATAGGAAAACAGCAATGATCTTTGATAATTCTGTGTGCTCCTGAGTGGTCCACAGAGAAAAGTGACAACATAAATATATTGGATTGTCTTTTACAGTTTCATCTTTTCTTTTGACCATTATAATGGGAATCAGGTTCAAGAGGTCCAAGAAATTAATGCCAGCTGGACTGGTAGCATGCCTGAGGTAAATACATATTGCAGATCTTAATGTAAAGATTTCCCTGTTTTTCAAATAGTTGCCATTTCACACCTGATTCAAGGCGGTATTGGTGGAAGTCCCCGTCATTCAGCTCAAGTGAAATTAGTTTGGAGGTCACAGTCCTGTTTCCAGTTAACAGCTTTTTCATCTTACTAGACTAGATAGCTGATAAGAAGAGACTTTCTCAGCACAGAAAGGAGAGGTCAGCAATTAAATATTAATGCATATTGATAAGGCTTTTGGAAGAATCTAGATAAGCCTTAGTGCTTTCGAACACATACACATAAAATCAGTCTAATTTCATACAACACAGTCATCTTAAAAAAAAAGGCCAACACTTTGATTTAGAAGTGCTCTGTTCAAAACTACTGGAAGCACAGTACTGCTGGAAACCAGGACATTTTGACCTGACCTAAGAACTTTGGTCAGTATTAGTGCAAATTAAAAAAAAAAATTCTGGCTGTTCCAACTGCTTTATTGTTGCTGTTTGGCATTCTGGAAAATACAATTTTCTGAACTAATTTGGAATTAAATTATGGAGTAAGTTCAAAACTTTTTTCCCAATGAGTCTGTAACGCAAAAATTTACATTTTCCAAGTATAAATCAGAATCCCCATTTTCTGAAGGAATAGTAACTGTTGTTTTGTTGTTACCAGATTTAATATAACACCATTCTATTCTGCTTCAGTTACATACAGGGAGGAAAAAATCCGAAGCAAATTTTCAAGATGCAAAATTTAAGAATCAGGACTTACACTGGAAAATGTTATTGTCCATTGTGGATTGCTTTTCCAGCGTAGGTGGGCTTTATTTTCCAAGACACTGAGACTGTAGATTTAGACACCTGAAAAGATGGCTTAATAGAGACTCTAGTGTCAGTTATTTATGAATGCACTGATAATTAATGACTTTCACTGATTTTATTAATGACAGCCATATTTATGTTTTCTTGTTTTGGGGTTTTTTTTCCAGCCTTTTGATGATTTTGAGGCTTGTTTCCATGCTGCTGTAGGAGAATTTAGAACCGAGTATGACTGCCACGCCCATCAAACAGACATATTCTCCATACTTGAAAGACAAGTTTGAACACAAGTCTTATACTGCATTTGTATTTTCTGTAAAAGATCTGTACCTGTTATTTGATTATTGACATGTGCTGATATTTCACAGGTTTTTTTAAAAAACTAAAGCAAGTGTTTTGCTGGTATATTTTGATCTACTTTTCATTTAAGCAGTCTATTGATCTTTCTTTGTAAGCTTGATCTCTTTTAGGGGTGCAGAGCGCTCCAGGAAATTGAGTTACTTTTGCACTGTATCTCTGAAAGAATATCTATAAATACATGTTTATGCTGAAAAGGTATCTTGTATTGAAGTGTAATTTTGAAGTATAATTTTGAAGTTTCTGAGATTAAATAATCAGCTCTAAATCAAAATGTGTTGGGCCTGTACTTTGTTGCACTAGAAAACCAACTTCCTTTCCAACAAACATTCTTCTTCCCCTGGTTCTAAATATAAAAAATCAGTGTTCAAATAAAATGTAAAATGTTCAAAGGTTATCAGTTTTTTAAGCAGACGAGTGAGCCATTTTGTCAATGGAAGAGTCTGGTGCTCTGCTTTGTACTCAGTAGTGGTTTAAAGCATGTACCGTGCTGTAAATTATCAGTGACATGAACCATGGCTGATGTTCATCATGCTGCACAGAAAGGTCCCAAGCTCTCAATACTCTGGAACAGGTTTGCCATTCCAGTCTCACACAGATTATCTTGCTGAAGTCCCTCCACCCCCCATAAGCAGAAGAGACTGTTCAGTCAAAAACTGTTCAGGAACTGAAGTTGCTTTGATTTATGTACAAAATAAATATTCCTGGGGTCTCAAAGCTTGGCTAAGACTGTCTTCTGGTGTACAGGGAATATCAGCAAAATCATTAGGAAGCAGTATGGGTGGGTGCACTCTTGAAGACAATCAGAAATTTTGCTGCTTTTCATTTTTTTCATAACAAAGGTTGCTTATGAAGTTATCATGTATCATGATACCACCTTTGTGATGGTTCCTAAATCATAGCACTTGTTTGGAAGAGAGGAAGATCCCAGTGAAACAAGTGCTATGCTGGGCACTGCTTCCAGCTACTGAGGTAATTTTAATATAAACCTTTTGGGAGCTCAGCAGTGCCCAGGTGACTGGGGCACTTGTGGTTTGCACCTCTGAGATGCATGTGGCTTTTCTTAGGCACAAGTCAGGAAAGGAGTTAACTTTGCTGGGCAGCAGTTCTTCATGTACACTGGGTGACTGCCTAATCAGCTGGAGTCCTACTGAGGAGAAACAGCTAAGTGCAAAGGATGGTTTATAACAATGTTCTTAAAAAAACAGCAATGGTTCTCATGAAATTAGGGTAGAGAATCTGACATAGTAGTGCATGCTTTAAGCACTGTTGAGGTAAAACTCACTCTTACTGAAAAGGTAAGCAGCCAGTGCACTTGGCTTTATAACTGTGGGAAGTGACTGCAGAAGGCAAAACCTTACAAAAAAAACCACGCGGGGCATTTGTCTCACTGACCAGCCAGCCAAGCAGCAAAATGAAGAGCAAGAGAATAGGTGCTTTCAGTGGATGAAAACCACAGCAGGCCAATTAAACACAAGGACTTTGATATTTCAGTGAAAAAAATTGCTCCTAAGAGATGCATGTGGGGATTAGAAAAGTTTCTTACTTCTGCTCATAAACTTAAAAGGATCATGAATTTTAATTTTTTTAAAGGTTTTATTTACTTAATTTTTAAGATGTGAAATACAACAGGGAGACTGAACTTTCTAGGAGACCACCTAGAGAACCAACCCAGAAGATTCTAGGCCTGAATTTAAATGACTTCTCAATTTTCACAGTGGGGCTCCTCTCTCCTGCAGTTTATAAAAAGGGGGTTGGGGATCATGTGGCTTTTCTACAGTACTCCGGAAGCTGCAGTTGAACATTTTACCCTACCAGGCATGCACTGGAATTGAACACACACAAAGTGTCAGCATATTTTATTTCATATAACTGCTTCATGAAATTTTTCTTTCTGGACTCAACAGGTCCAAATTAGCCTTTTACTCTAATTTAAAGGTGTATTCACAGTGTATTGTTGTAACATTGGTCATATGATGCAAGTTACAGAGCACATCTATGCAATTTACACTTACAAGGCAAGCTCTGGTTAAATACTACAGCTGGGTTATTTTCATCAGATTACATATTGAATATTTTCCTCACAACAGCAACGAACTTCTCATCTGTTGGTGGCTTCCTCTGGCTGCCAGGCTGTAAGAATTTTTTGATTGTTGGAATGTTGCTGATTCTTCCTTTAAAAGCCTGTAAGAAGCAACAGTAAAGCCAGTGAGATTAAGGAAATTATAATTCCATCCTTTCTATCTTAAAGATCAGGTGACTTGTATTTTTACTTGTTAGACGTACTTATTAAACAGAAAAAAGTAGTAGCTTTTTCTGATCTGTAATGCTGGTGCTATACCTTAGTTTCCCAGATGGGAATGGGAGAAATTAATATTAAAGAGTTAAAATTCATCTAGTAAAAAGTGGAAGAAAAAGAAAACACATCCTGGATCCCAATCCTGCAGATATATTTGAGGGGAAAAAAAAAAGGAGGCAAAGACAGGAATACTTCAGTGCAAAGCACTACAGAAGTTAAGACATACGAAACTTAACTGCTCTTTGTACATGATTTCTTAAAAAATTAATTTTGCTGGCAGAAGGAAAAGGACAGGAACTGCAGACACACCAGGCCACAGATTTGCCTTCCAGATGTTGTTTGTGTGTTTGAAGACATGGAAGTAGCAGTTAAAGGACCAAACTGGTAGCACTAGTGAGTGAATTCCTGCCAGCTGAGAACAGCTGGGAAAAGCAGAACTGGAGAAAGGTCCTGCCAGCAGCTCTGGAGCAAGGCAGTTCACTGAGCGCAGGTTTTTGTAGTCAAACAGACCACAGAAGTGTCAGTAAATGGCTCAAAAGATGTGAACTTCCATTAAACTTTTAACAACAGTCAGTGAAATTTGTTTGTTACCTTCCATATTGACACCAGATGATTACTAACCTGTAGTAGAGGGAATGCAGACAGTACATCAGCCTTACATTCTTCTACCATTAAAATGGCTTCCAGCAGATGGACATCTGCCCAGCTTAATTTGTTGCCAACAAGATAATCCTGTCCATGATCTTTTAAGGCCTATAAAGTATGAACAAATAAAAAAAAAATCACATGGTATGTAACAATTTTTTCTTGCTATTTCATTGCAGACAGGTTTCCGAAAAAACACAGCAAAGCCATGGAAGAACTTATGAAGTTAGAAAGTAATAAATACTCTTTAAACAGAAAAAATTAAATCAGATTCATGTTTCAGTGTGTGTGATCCCATCTCTCACTCTAGCCTATTGCACCAAGTAGCTGTATACCAAGTCCAGTACCACAAGAAAGACTTAATCACACAAAAGAAACAGGACTAAAGTAATTGGAAGAAGTAGTCAGGCCAGTTTACATGTGAGCACACCTCAAATTTTTAATAAAAAAGTTAAGTGAATTTCCAGATGTTTCAGCAAAATCTGAGACTGCTGATTAGTTTGAAATATGTCCAGAACAAAGGAATACAATTTTCCCACCCTTTATCCCATAAGGAAGGACTCCTTTATGGCAAACTGCTGATGAAAGAATCGCAGCCTGCTAAAGCTACTAACAAGTGTAGCAGACAAGTTGAGATGAATGTTGCAGCACAGCTTCAGACCAGTTACCAGCTCTCCAGCCTACCTTTGTCCTGAAGACTATTACCCTCCTATCAGGAGCAAGAGAAGGGCATGTCTGTGCCTAAGCCACACCAAAGCTACTCTTAAGTAATAAATGTGCAGTAAGACATCAGTCTGTGACTCTGGAAGCCAACTGCTTCTCCAGGCCCATCTGCCTGGACAATCTGCCATTCTACCACAGAGGCAGCAATCATGGGCAGAGTCACAGCTGACACCTTCATGTAGTTATTTCTTACACTGCTCTAACAAGGTCCACTACAGCATGTTTGTCATACTGTATGGAAACTCCCAAACACAGCATGGAATCTGGTTGCCTGCAGGGCTTTATATTGCCTTTTGCAGCTCCATCTGGCTGCTGAGTGTTTTAAGTGAACACTCCCAGCTAGGTATGTTTCGTGTCAGCTTGCTGAATGAGTAACACATAGACTGCAAACCCTGATAAGCTGAATCCATAAACATCTTAAACAGCTGGTACAGAAATAAAATTATTAACCATTTTAACAAAATTAACTAGGCTAAAATAATGGAAAAGTTCAGCTGTATCTTTACCATAAGCAAACAAGGATTACTTTAAAGACTCTCCTACATACAGCATACATGCTAAAACATATCACAACAGTAGTTTATGCCACCTAGGCATAGACTTAGAGAATTTTGGTGCATTTTTTTATTGTTTAATAACTTAAAATACATATCAGACTTCTAATCTTTGAAAGACTAGTGTGTGTAATCAATATCACTCAGCACAGCCGTCCATTGGTATGGCAGTGGATATATATGAACTCTGATTACAGAAGTGCTGGATTACGTCATTTACATCATTATTTTACAGGACAGCCTCTGTGGGTTTTGTTTGTGCAATTTAAGGCTCTAATAAAGTGGGACATGAAATTGCATCAAGTTCTGTGTTTTTTTTTTTAATGGACTTCAGCTGCCTGGTAACCAAGGCTTCAAGCTGGAAACCCAGCTCAGCTCTGAAACAACACAGCTTTGTATCCTTGGCAGATTTTTGAGGAGACCACTATGCCCTGAAAAAGCACTGTGAGAAAGTCTGTGCAGCACAACCACGCATGGCACAAAAGGAAAAGTTACAAACACAAGCAAACTTGTGAGATGAGCATCACAGCTGGCTCAATTCAAACAGGAAAATTTTAACACAAAAAAAATATTAAAATATCCTTACAGAAGAAATAAAACAACAAAACAAACAGCAAGCTGGTAGAAAATGGAAATTCAGTAACATCCAGGCAATGTTCCAGGGAGAAGAAAAGAACAATCCATCCCCTCCTGACCAACTCCTCCCTAGCCAAGAAAGCCTCTTTATGTGCTCTAAGGGGCCTCCCTAGCCAAGAAAGCCTATTCATGTGCAAGCATACCAAGGCCTTCCCTCACAGCTCAGGCTAACTAGCCAGTAAATAATTGCTTTATGCTTTCTATACTACATGTATCTGGCTTGCAGAGCCTCTCTGTGCACACCTAAGGATGCCCAAGTAGCAATTCAGAGAATGAAAATCAGAGTCTCTAAATATAATACATTTAAGCAATGGATTTAAGGAAGATCACAGGATTGGATCATTAGTTGTAAAGTGCAAATATATTTAACTTTGAATAGCAAGAATAAAGGGCTGACTGGGAGACGTTATTGCTCTCTACAACACCATGACAGGAGGCTGTAGTAGCGTTGGGGCCGGCCTCTTGTCCCAGGTAACAAGTGACAGAACAAGAGAAAATTGACTCAAGTTGCACCAGGGGGGGTTTAGATTAGATCTTAGGATATTTTTGTTCACGTAAAGGGTTGTAAAGCACTGGAATAGACTGTCCATGGAATTGGTAGATTCACCATCCCTGAAAGTGTTCAAGAAACATGTGGATATGTCACAGGAGGACACAGTTTAATGGTGAATATGGTGGTGGTGCTGGGTTGGCAATTGGGCTTAATGATCTTTAGAAGGTCTTTTCAACCTTAACAATTCTATAACAAATTACACTTCCAGACAATAAGTACTGAAGGCTGGCAGTAGTATTGAAATGGTGCATTTAGGCAAAACACTGGGAGCCATCAGCCACTAAACTCGGTTAGAAAAGAAAGACAGCAAAGAGACCCAGTACTGAAACCAGCCAAAAATTGTTTTGTGGCCCTCTTTTCACATTGCTGGATACTGGCTCCACCATACATTTCTAGAGTTGTATTATCACTTGCCTTATGGAAAGTACATTTGTGGGGACAGGGGAGTGGGGTAGGAGGGGGAGCCTGGAACTCACTGTCTTTGTGAACTACTGGTGATTTATCACTTACCTTTTCATAAACAGGAAAGTACCTGGTTGTAGCTCGTTCAATGATTAAGGCAAGATTCTTTTCTTTTGTATCAGCTGGTTGAAAAGGGAGATACATGATCATTCCCATCAGGTCTGTAGTTCCCTCCACGTACATATCAATCCTGAAACAAATGTTTTTGTTATACATATATCATTCAAACTCTCCATTTTGGTTATTTTCCTGAAATACAATGCTGCAGTGATCACTGAGTAAAATGTTTCTTGATAAAAGTAACATAAGACACTGGTTTATTTTCTTGGTTCTTCCACTTTGAGAAAATTTCCAGTTTTTTTCAAAGCACAAATTGTAAAACAGGCTCACGGTGTATGCAGTAAGCAAGATAAAAGGCTGCAATTAATGTATTTGAAGTGGAATTCATGCTGTTTTTCATTGATAACCTATTCATTTATGCTGTGGGAGAAAAGACTGCATATGCAAACCACTTTAGGAAAAAAATAATTTTGAGGTCTAATCATGAGAGGATGCTGGCTACTAATTAATGATCTCCATAAAGTCCATAATAATCTCCACAATCTCTGGAGTTGCCCTTCCATTCTCACAAAATAAACCCTCTAAAGTAAGTGACAGTCTGTTAGGCATACTCACCTTTACGTGAGTGTACATTTACGCAACATTCTTTCTGTTAGTATTAACAGTCATGGAGGAGTGTTAGTAAGTGGTACATTGTTACCATACCAGGCTCTCTCCTTCAGGTCCTTCCCATAGAGGTTGTACTTCGCTGCAATGTAGCTGAGGATGGCTCTGGTCTGCACCATCTTCATCCCATCAATCTCCACCATGGGCACCTGCTGAAACAGCAGGACTCCATCTAGGGAGGAAAAAGGAGCAAGCTACTCAGACTGCTGAAATACTACACTGAAAATAAGGAAGAGACCTGGTAAGAGACCAAGACATTTCCCATTCTCAGGGATGAAATCATCCACAAGGAAGCAGCTCTTCTTTACAGGTCACATCATATTGCAGGTCTTGAAAAAATTCCCCCTGTTGTTCTTTTGTTATATTTGTGTGAATTTATGTTTAGGGTACAGTTTACAGACTCACCACTGCGCAATTTTTCTAAGTCTTCTTTCGTTTCTATGAATTCTTCCTCAAACTGAAAACCAACAAGAGAAAACAACAGTCACTCCAAAGGCAGTGGAGAAGTGGAAGAAAGTCTGGCAGAGTCCACCTCTCCACACTATTCTCCATACTTTTCTCATTGTGTTGACTCTGTCGAGGAATCCTTTCAGTTCCATTCAGTAGCTGGGTGAGCAGCTGCAGTTCCAGCTGCTCATGGAGCTCTGGGAGCCCAAGGCAAGAGCTGGGAACTGCCTCCCTTTGCATGACAAAGGGCACAGGGACCTGTGGCACTGGCCAGGTGAGACACAGCAGGAGCCCACAACCCCAAACCCTCACTTAGACTGTGAGGGTGTAAAAGACTCAGGGTTTCCTTTGCTCCAGGTCCCTCCCTGGAGCTTGCTTGACCTGTTACTCTGTTGTTGCACCACAATTAAATTATTTTAAAGGCCGATGGAAAGGCTCCTGGATGGTCAGACAGGAAAGTTTCCTTAACAAACCCCCTACTTCATCTCTGCTCTAGCAAATAACCCAAGACTTTGGTGTCCCCAACCCCACAGGACTGTACAAGGCATTATGCACCAGAAAGAACTTCCTCATTATAAAGACCAGAGTCACCTGCATGAACCAAAAATGGACACCAAATCACTCACTTAAAAAGCAGCCGATGTCACATGAAATACTGAAAAACTTCTTGTACATTATGCCTCTCTTACACAGCATTTATCTCCCATTTTTAATTTTTTTTTTTACTGAGGACATTTGAATGAGGACAAGATCTTGGTTTCCTAAGCACTCGTGCTTTGCAAATTCTCTGTCAGCAACGTTCTCAAGTGAGCACCATTTTAAAAAGCCTTGTATTTCCAACAGAGTATAAATAGTTTCAAAAAAACATATTCAAACAAAAACTTAATGTAGAAATTAATGTCTTAGGATGGCCTTCACCTGATGTGAATCTAGATAGATCCCCTAAAACTGCCTTTGGGGCAGATCTGCTGATTTATTCTACTCAGGTCCTGACCCAAAGAACAAAAGGCACTTTGTTTGGAGAGAATGTTAAAGAGTTTTCATGTGCTATGCATGGTCTTTCAGTGGAGAAGTCTCATGGGATACAGGGAAGTTGTAAGCATTGAGAAAAAGTTACAGTTTTGTCTGTAGCAACAATTTACAATCTCAGCTTAAAGTATGTTTCAAAAATGACACCCATCAATTCTTTTTGTATGTTACTGTGCAACTATGGCTCAAGGAATGCATGAAATACAACAAGACACAAGAGTGTCTCACTCAGTCTAAGCATTCTGCAACACAATATGTGATGATGTGCACATCCGTAAGTACAGATGCAATTGGGAAACCCTTCTAGAGAATACCTATTTTAATCATAAATCACTTTATAAAAAAAAGGTACAAACCTCAACCCCAGCTGCTGCTAACAGCCATCGGATTGACTCCATCTTCCCCCTTCCCTTGGTGTAGTGCAGCTTGGGTTTCCCCGCCATGATTTCAGAGTTCTTGTTTCCTGATAAAATCAAGATGATGATTTTACAGGAAGCATGCTTTAAATTAGCATTTTGAATGTTCCACTACAAACTACTAAATACAGTTGGATGAACGTGAAGGTAGAAGAACAATTAAGTCCTACACACTTGTGCTTGATGCAATCAAATTTCTTGTGGATTAATGGAAAAACTACATGCTACCAGAACAGGCAGCCATTCAACCACATCATGACAATAAGAATCTCCTAAATAATATATTATTGTAGTTTTAGCAGCTTACTGGAGTTTTACAACCAAAGCAGAACTGTAGGGTATTTCTGAATTAACACATTTTTAACCTTGCAGTGACGCTATCTCTTCAGTAGGTGTTAGATTTTGCCATACGTCATACCATACTTGAAAAATGTACTATATCAAATGAATGGCTTCCAAAGAACACCAAAACTAGTGTCACCAGTACTATTTTCACCTCTCTGATATGACAATTCAGAGCCCTGTGCTCCTGTGCCTTTGCAAATATGCTTTTAAAAGCAACATATTTCACCAGGCCTACTGCGTTCCCTATTTAGCTAGTTCTGCCACAGTCAAACTGTAAAGGGATTTATATTCTATCTGTCCTGAAAACTTAACTTTAAAATCAAAAACCAAATGGATGGGACTGACCTCTGTCAAGCAGATAAGGCCTGGGCAATGCTCTTGGTGGCAGGGGACTCAAGTCAGCCCACCAGATGATGGCACTGGGATGAAACACTTTATCCTTTCAAATTCCCCTACCATGTGCAGTCACATGCCAGTGTGTGACATTGGCAGCTGATGTGAGCTTGCCTGATGTTGGAAACAAAGCTAACACTGTACTCTTATCATTAATGGGTCACAGAAGAATGAAGCAAATTTCATAAGAGGACAGAGGCACAGACTAACAGAATGCTTAATTGTTAAGCCAAAGTTTTATCTGTTCACTGGCAGGCTTATTTATGCTTGCATAGATTTCACAATACAGAGCTGAACCACAGAGTAAAAATGTTGGCCATAATCCCAAGGCATCAATAAAGAGGCACAAACAGCACAACAGTGACAGGGGAGACTTGGCCCTCTCCACTGAAGTCCTTTGTGTTGGGTGCTATCTTTCACAGGCTCTACAGCACACAGCTATCATTCTGTTAGGAACTGGACTCACGGGAGAAAGAGGTGCCTCCAACCAAAATGCAGGTCTTCCAAACCACTGCTCAGCTTCCACCTAGCCCCACCTGTCCCTAGACACCTCATTCTCTTGTAGCAAAGTTCTCCTGATACAAAAAGATGTGCTTGTCAACAGATTATGTCTTTAGTGGAGCTGGCAGCTAATCTAGTGCTGCTGGATGCCTAGCTAGATTCCTGACACCTGAACAGCAACAAGGCACTCAGAGAAGTGACTTGGCACAGCTGCCTTACCAGGCCCTTACACATAAGACCATGACCTACACTTCATTTCTATTTCCCATGTATGACTTACACTATAACAAGTAAGAGAGCTCCTGACCTTCTACACTTCAAAAATACTTCATGCCCTGATGTTCAGAAGGTAGGTGTTGGTCTCAACTTCATCAGAGAGGAGAACTGCACTTAAACCATCACAGACTGGGCAAACACTCTAACCTCCAGCACATGAGTTCAAGGCTGATAAACACACTCTTAGGACAGGCTAGCATAAGCAGAAAGAGCAAACATCTTTGACCTCTCCACAAAGCAGAGCTGCAGCTGATAAAATTCAGCCCACCCAGAGCCCTGATTGCAGTCTCAACTCAGTACTCCACTCAAAACAGCTGGGAATATCTTCCAGCAAATGCACTGCTAAAGGTCCGAATTTGGGGTTTAGGCTGAACACTTACATAGGGCAGCAAACTATTTTGGTGACTCTGTTATGGATCTGTAATGAATGTCCCTTTGTAAAATAGTGAGTAGTGACAAAACAGTTGCAAAATTGGTAAATTGTATCTCTTGAATAGCAATAATTGACCTGAAAATTAATCACAAACTTTCTTGATATTTTAGTGCATCAGACCTTCGTTGGACCACAGGCACGCAGGTGTCAGAGAGGCAGCTACTGCTGTGATCGCTGTATTTAAACCCCCCACACTGTTTGGTCGAAAATAATTCAGGCACCAGGTTTTCAGTGAGAAACAAGTAAAAGAATTTAAGCAGCAAGGTCATAATCTGATCCAGGATCTTAAACTTTCTTCCTACTTGGATTTGGGCCCCATAGCAGTTCTCCACAATGCTTTGTTGCTCGAAGCAGTCCCGCACGGGGCAGTTCCACGGGACAATCTCACAGCAGAGCGCTGCACCGCCCGGCTCGGCCTGCGGACCGTCCTCAGGCTGCAGCTGCTCACCAGCGGGTGCTTTCCCCTGGGGCTCGGGCCAAGCCCGGATTCGAAAAGCTTCCATAGCCCGAGCCAGGAGTGTCTGGACGAGGGGAAAGGCAAAGTACTCACAGAGATCGCAAAACTTGCACTGCAAAAGGCAGTTCCTCTTCAGCTCCCCCCCGATCCTACCCCGAGCCACACACAAACCCTCTCTGTGCCCACCCAGCCGCCCGTCTTGGTCCCTGCTGCAGGAGAGAGGCTGGGGAATAACCCCTGCCAGCCTCTCTGGAGCAGCACGGCAGGACGTTCCTCCAGGACCAGCCGGTCTGTCATGCACCTCGCCCTTCGCCCTCCGCGCAGGAGCCCTGATCCCGGCAAAAACCACACACTGCACCGGGCTGGCACGGCCCGCCCGGCCCCCGCCGCCCCCCCCTCCCGCCGCCGCAGTACCGTCTGCCCGGGCCGCTCCGCCACCTCAGCACCGACAGAACACCGACACAGCGCCCGGCCCCCCACACAGAGCCAGGCCCCGCCGACCCGCGGCCCTCCCTCCCCGTCCGGCGGCCGCTCCTCCCCTCGGCTGCCGCCGCGGCCTGGCCGTGCCCGCCGGCCGTGCCCGCCGCCGAGCCGCAGCTCAGGGAAAAGCGGCCTCGGCCTTCTCCCTGCAGTCTCACGGGGTTTCTCTTGCAAAATGTGGAATATGTAAACACTTTCTTGAGAAAGGCTGTGCTTTGATGTTTGATCTTTGTATACTTTCAAGCCTAATCAACAAGATAGAAGTTGTAACCCGTGAAACAGAGAGCAGCTACCAAACAAGGTCTAAGTGATGTCCAGCTGTGGGAAAGAGAAATTACTTATCAGGAGAATTGCATTGTTAAGGGTTGAACATGTTTTAATGATCTCAAGCCTAGGGGAGTTTAACAAGGCTTGGAAAGAAGGATGTACCTCTGATAGTGGATACATAAAGTACGTAATTTACGGGCCACAAGGGCATTTGGCAGAACTCCCAAGATAAGGAAGAAACTAATAAAGCCCACTCAGCAACTGTGCTGAGACCAGCTCCGACCGGCTAAAAGGTAATTCAGTCAGGGAGAGATTCCTGCAAGAAACCCAACTCAAAAGAAGTACTGAGCATGCAAACTAACTAGCATGAGAAGAGGGAGAATCATTAACCAACAGAAGATAGAATAATAATTTAGAGAACTAAGCGACTTGTAGTCAATGAACATTGATGCCTTTGCTTGCTAAAATAAATAAATAGTAAAAAGTTATCCTTGATTTTTGGAATACCACTGAGCAACCAGGCTTGCACAGCTCTGAAATTAATAGTCAATGTCTCTCTTAAGTGTGTAATTATTGGTTTGTTGTGCACTGAGTAACAAATCCAGGTTTACTGGACAACATTTCCACTGGGCTGGCTGGGAGGCAGCTGCACGTCAGGGGCATAGCCAGGACACAGTGGGCAGGGGACAGGCTTGGACGTGCCTGAGGCAGCAGCAGTGCTGTGACAGGGGGCAGGCTGGGGCTGCAGCCCCTGTGCAAGGGGTGCCAAGCACTCCTTGTGCCAGAGGCTCTGGCTCTGTGTGGCTGAATACTGAGATCTTGTTGAGGGATCCTGAAACCACATGGCCATGCCAGGAGCTCATCCTGGCAGGGAGTCAGTACCCACAGCCCAAGTTTCTGGCTTGAGATTCTGACAGCACTCAGCAGCTGCAAGGGTTGTCTGAACGCTTCGGTGAAGAGGAAGGGAAGCAGATTGTGCAACAACTCCCTTTAATGCATGCTTTGCTGCTGAAAAACATGGGTTTATTCCTTTCTTGATGACAAAAAACAGTTCCAGCTACATGGCATTACTTATGAAGAAAGAATGTAGGCTTTAGCAAGAGGTACAGTGCCCTGAGTTTGCCCAGCTGAAAACTGCCAGTGTCTAGTTTTAACTGGATTTAAGGCACTGGCTCTTCCAGTTACAAACTTGGTTTATTTGGTGTTTAAATAATATCACAGAATCATAAAATGGTTTGGTTTAGAAGGGATCTTAAAGATCATTTAGTTCCAACCCTCCTGCCCTGGGCAGGAACACATTTCACTACATAAATGTGCATATTTATCAAAGTTCAACAGTCTTGCTAACCTCACAGTAGTGGAGCTGGATTTAAGTGATGAGAATAAACAACTCTAGTACAACTTGTATAAAACTTGGTTTAATATAAAGTGATGTAAATCAATATGGATTTCTACATTCCAAGTAGCACCTGACACCATCCTGATTCCTACTTCCTCAGTAAGATTTAAGCTGGTGACAAGCATTTGTTTCTCAGAGTCTGTAAAGTGCTTTTAACTGCTACAACACACCTTCTGATGAAGAAAACATTGGTGAAGCTGCAGTACAAGAGTTCACGTGTCTAGTGACAAAACAGAGGTGCAGTAGGACCTCTGGTCCAAGCATATTCCAAGTTAAGCTCAGTGGAAAGCTGAATCCAAACCTTTCCTCCTGACCTAAACAGAACCTGCAGGCTCTTCCTGGCANTGGTGGTTTCCGCTGGCTGCCAGGCTGCAGGAATTTCTTTATTGTTGGGATATTGCTCATTCTTGCTTTGAAGCTCTACAAAACAAAACCAAAGAACCACCATGCTTAAGAATCATTGCAACTGTCAGACATTTCAATGTCATCCATGCCTGAAAGTCACGTGACGGCTTGCTGCTGCAGAAGAAACTGTATGCTTTCCCCTCTTGTGCTTTTGCGGTTGTAGTGACAGAAGGCGGCAATAACAATGAGTATGTGAGGCCAGCTAGAAGCTCTTAGGGTATCTGATTATTCTGCATGTCACTTCTGACCCTCCCACTCTCCCATATTTCTCAGCCAGTTTAAATCAGTGGTCCTTTCCCATTCATTATCCATTCAAACTGCCCATTCATTTACCTGCAAGAGAGGAAATTTGGCAAGTATATCAGCTTTGTACTCCTCTCCCATTAAAATGACTTCAAGTAACTGAACATCTGCCCTGCTCAGCTGGTTGCCGACAAGGAAGTCTTTTCCATGGTCTTTCAAAACCTGAAAACAGAGAACCAGAAGGAGATGATGTCTTTACTCTCTGCTACTTAATATGGTATCTTCAAAGCAGGGTCACACGTTGCATGGAGTTGTCTGTCAAAGAAGGAAATGCAGTTCAAACACCTGTAGTACAAACAATGACATGATGGCACTGCCCTCCTAGGCATAATCCACCAGCATTTTCTCTTCTACTTTTCTGACTGGCTATACCCTCCTAAACTATCTTCTGTCCCTTCAGAAGTGTCCTCACTCCACCTTACTCCCAGCATCACCAAAATCAGAGCATTTATATTCCAGTAGT
>VWZS01008827.1:62788-145931 GCA_013397075.1 Rhabdornis inornatus | reverse complement strand
CAACGTCACCCCAGGACACTGGGGTAGGTCACACCAGGCCACTCCAATCTTCCTGCTATCACAGAGNTAATGGCTGTAAACATAATAGACGTTTTGTTGATTCTTCTGATTTTTTTTTTTTGGGTGGGGTTTTTTTGAGGTGTATTTGCCGGAAAAGCAAAGCAAGATTAAACAAATATTTTGTTTTGAGTACAAAACGCTCCCCCAGTGATTCCTCTCTCCTTCTGTACCGGGTCTGTGTTGGAGGGACAATTACCTGAATCTTTATTTTTGCTGTTGAGCCCTTCAGAAGTGTTGTAGTAGAATCAGCCACTTTGCCTCCTTTGCAGCACCAAATTCAAAACCACAACAGCAGAGTGCTTTGAGAAAGGAACAGATACAATTCCTGTCTGCTAGATAAGAGTTGGGCTTGAAATATTCCTGATTCAAGGTTTACATTGCAGGCCTGAGGGTTTCCCTCAAGAACGTAAATCACAGAATAGCACTGGCCTGAAAAGCTCCTAAGGAGGAGGAGCATGTGGTGCTGGTACTCAGTGCCCTCTCTGGGCAGCCAGCAGGGGTTGTAAATCATTCAGGGTTTTTTTTGGGGTGAAAAGCAGTATTTCAGTGAAAATCCAGGCTGATTGTACAAGCAAATCTTTTTTGTCTGGTCTGCAAAGCCTTGGCATGGAAGGGAAGGGGGAAACTGGGGAACCCGAAATGAGCCTGGAAGGGTCCAGCCTTGGTGCTGAGGGAGGGGCTGCCCATGCCCAGCAGGTCTGAGTCCCTGCAGGAGAGCCATGGGGTGCACAGCGACCTTCCCTTGGAGCAGGGATACATTTCACTGTGTTCCGGAACAATGTTCCGTTTTCCACATGTTCCTGGGCTGTCCCCATCCCTCAGCCTCTGGGAGCCCAGTGATGCCTGGGGTGTGACAGCAGAGCTGCCCTTCCCAGCAAACCACTCTCCTGCCCCAGGAATTCCTTAGAGCTCTCAACCACCTCCCTAGGGAGGGGATGGGAGGGCAGGGTTGATGCCTTGGGTTTTAGCTTTTATATTTTCCAGACTCTCTGCTGCTTGGTGTGTAACTCTGAAACTTCAGGTTAGGTTAGTGAGTTCTCTTCACAGGGTGGTTGGACAAAACAATTCCTTCCCAGCCAGAGAATCAAGGACAACAATTACCCAAAAAGGGGACAGGGGCAAGCCAGGGGGCTGAGACTTCAGAACCTGGGGCTGTGTTTGGACGATTGACCCCAAGATGCAGATGAACCAAAACTTTAAAAAGTGTAAAACTCATGACCAGGATCCGTCTTGGATTTGATTTGGGTGTAGCCCCAGCCAGGCTCTTGCACTGCCCAAGGTGAATCCTTTCAATAAATTCCTATTTTATTTCTTTAGTGTCTGTTCCAGGTCAGCCTTTCCAGGCATCAGGGTGAGCATCACCTCTCCCCAGCCACTGATTTTTGTCTTGGTTTTGCAAAGCTGTGAGCTTTGTGCCAAATTCCCTTCCCTCGTGCGGGGCAGGGAGGGAGGGCTGGGGGATACCTGTGCAGGTGAGGTGCAGCCACATGCTCTGGCCTGGGGGATGTTGATCTTGTTCTGATGGATCCAAATCTCCATGACCAGGGTCAGGGCATGGCTCTGCTTCCCAGCAGAACTTCCCACAGCAGACACAGGGATTTTGGGCTCAGTTTCCCTGACTCTGAGATCATTTTTAAGAGAAGTGTGAAAGCTGAGCTGTGCCTGGTGCCCCCAGGGGAGGATCCTGGGGGATTCTCAGCTCAGGCAGGACCCAGCAGTGGGTGAGGCCTGCCAGGGAGTGATCAAAGGGCTCAGTGTGATCCCATCACTCCCTAACAGATGCTGGCAAGTGGATCATGTGGCCCTGCAGGAGGAAATCTCATCTTTAGAGCTTCTGGCTGTGAGGGATTGCAGTGCTGGGGGGGCTCTGGGCTCCTCACTGCCAGCCCTGGACATGCAGAGTGTTTGGGGGGGGGGTTGTGAGGGTGAGACCCCTCTTCTCTATTCCCAGTGCTGATTTTCTCCCTGTCCCTGCACTATCAAGGATTTCTTTGGCCTCCCAGCTTTCAGATCCATCTGTGTGCCCTGAGGGGTGAAGTGCAGTGTTGGCAGGGAGGTTTTTCCACTGGACCTGTTGACTCCTCCCTGCTCTGCTGGGCCAGTCAGAGCAGCATTTTTCTCCTGGCAAGTTCCTGTTTATCCACACAAAGATGATTCCAGCCAGCCCTGGGGGGGATGGGTGTTTTCTTTGTGCCATGCCTGCCCTGACCAGGACTCTGTTGCAGGTTTGTGTACGTGTGGGACACCACCTCCAGGAGGATCCTGTACAAGCTGCCAGGCCATGCTGGCTCTGTCAATGAACTGGCTTTCCACCCCGAGGAACCCATCAGTAAGTGCTCCCCACCTCCACAGGGCTCACTGAGCTGCTGATCCTCTGGGAAGCAGCCTCAGGATTGGCAGAGTGGCTCAGAGTCCAATTAACAGCAGATTCAGGGGTGGCAGAGCCTTGTTGGCTCATCTCCAGTTGTGTGGGGGCACCCTGGGCTGAGCACAGGGACTCTGGGACTGGGGTGGGGACACCCAGAGGGCAGCAGGGTGGCTCTTGGGTGGCTGGGGGTGGCTGCCACTACCCAGGGCTTGTCCAGCCTTCCCAGGGGCTATGAGGAAAGGGTTTGGAATACCTGGGATGCCAGGTATATAACCATGTTTGATGATTCCATGAGGACATGGATCACTTGGGGAGTCTTAACATCCCTAAAAGCTGTAGGAAGCAAATCAGAGAATCACAAAATCATAATCCCAGAATGGTCTGGGTGGCATCCAGTGCCACCTCTGCCATGGCAGGGACACCTCCCACTGTCCCAGGCTGCTCCCAGCCCCAGTGTCCAGCCTGGCCTTGGGCACTGCCAGGGATCCAGGGGCAGCCACAGCTGCTCTGGGAATTCCATGCCAGCCCCTGCCCACCCTGCCAGGGAACAATTCCTTCCCAAAATCCCAGCCAATGGAAACTCCTGGTGCAGTGGGTTTAGGCCCTGGAGGTGTCTCACACATCAGAGCTGGGTGATGCAAAGCTCGTGGTGGCTTTTCAGAGCCATTTGAACCCCCCTGCAGGAGCTGGGACCAGGTTCCATTCCCATTTCCTGGTCCAGCAAGGGCTAGGCAGGACTGCAGGGTGCTGTGTTTCCATGGAAACACTCACCCTGGCCAGGTCAGCGGCCAGAAATTACCAGCAGTCAATCCCAAAGCCAAGACAAGGGCCAGGAGCTCTGGATTTGTTCCTGGGTATCCACAGCTCTGCCTGAGCCTGGGGCTGTGCTGGAGGGGCAGAGCCAGCTCCTGTCTGGGTGTGGGATCCTGTGCTGAGCTCCTCTTGGCTCATCAATCACTGGGCTTCAAATACAAATTAAAAAACTATTGATAAAAACCTATTGAGTTGTGCAATAGGTTGATGGCTGGGAACTCCTGGGAATGTAAATCCCATAAATCACTGCAGGATTCTCACCTGCATGGGGAGCCAGGCTGTGGCAGGGTGACAAACAGCGGGCTGGGAATTGGTGCAGAAACCCCCAGAGCTCTCCTGGACAGGGATTAAACCACAGTTGGTGTCTTCTGGGTCATTCTTGTGCCTCTTGTGTTTTGAATTCCCTGGAGAGGGGAAGGGTCTGGAGCCCCAGGAGAGGCTGAGGGAGCTGGAAAGGGGCTCAGCCTGCAGAAAAGGAGGCTCAGGGGGGCCCTTGTGGCTCTGCACAACTCCCTGACAGGAGGGGACAGCCGGGGGGGTCGGGCTCTGCTCCAGGGAACAGGGACAGGAGGAGAGGGAAGGTTTAGGCTGGATTTTGGGGGCATTTCTCCATGGAAAGGGCTCCCCGTCCCTGGGGGTGTTCAGAGGAGCTGTGGCTGGGGCACTTGGGAACGTGGGCAGGGGTGACCCCGGGGGTGGTGCCAGGCTGGCAGTGGGGTTTGATGATCTCGGGGATGTTCCCCAGCCTCAAGGCTCCCGTGGCTGTGGCTCAGGGTGGCTCAGGGCCAGGGGCAGCTGGAGCCAGTTGGGTTTTCCCTGTTCCCAGGGAATGCTGTCCTGGGGACACTTTCCTGGCCGGATGTGCCCTCTAGTGGTGCTGGCAGAGCCTCAACGATTCCCGGGATGGAAATCCCCACCTCGGGAGCCTTCCAGAGGTGTTTGTCCACCTCTCTTTCCTCATGCCAGCTCCGCCATTCCCAGCAGCTCAGGGACAGGGCATGGCACAGCCTGGCATCGGTGTCACAGCACTATTCCATGGTTGTTTTGGGGAGCAACTGAAATTTGGCTTCCAGCAAAATGAGAAGTTCAGTGCTGTGTCCTTAGGGAGGTCTTAAACCACTGGGATAATTTTTATGTTCTATTTCAGTTTTTATATTTTATTTTAGTTTTTGTATTTTGTTTTAACTTTTATGTTCTGTTTTAATTTTATTATTCCTTTCTTTCTTTCCCCCTCAGTTCTCTCTGCATCCAGTGACAAAAGGCTGTACATGGGGGAGATCCAGTGAGGCCCATGAGGAGCTGGTGGGATCTGTGCCCTCAGGATCCTGGATTTGCAGGAGCTGGATGGATTCATTCCCAGTGGAGAAGGTGACAGCAGCTCTGTGTGACAGCCCACCCTGGTGCAGGCTGTCCCCTCTCCACATCTCAACTGTGCAGCTTCTTCTACCTCCCCTTTCTTTGGGGAAGCAGGAAGACTTGGAATTGAAAAGAATTTTGTTTTGGCTGTGCCACTGACAATGAAACCCTTCTCCAGATCCATTAAAATTGAGAACTTTTGTTTCAGTTCCACACGTGGCCTGTATATTCCCTGTCCTGTTTCTTTTTTGGTTTTTTGATACAGTTAAAACTGCAATAAATGGCTTTTTACACAGCTCAGTGCCTGGGGTTTATTGCTCTGGTTACTTTTCTGTTCTGCAGTATTAAATCCAGGTCCTCACCCGTAGATAACCAGGGAAATCATCAAGGTTAAACTCATGGAATGGTTTGAGAGGGAAAGGACCTTACATCCCATCCAGTGCTACCCCTGCCATGGCAGGGACACCTCCCACTGTCCCAGGCTGCTCCCAGCCCCAGTGTCCAGCCTGGCCTTGGACACTGCCAGGGATCCAGGGGCAGCCACAGCTGCTCTGGGAATTCCATCCCAGCCCAGCTCCTCCCCACCCTCATGGGGAGAATATATCCTGAATATCTTCATCCTAATTCTTGAACCAATCACAGGAGTGAGCCAGGGATGTCCAGAGGAGAGGGGCTAGGGGGATTTGGGATGAGCAGCAAAACCCATGAGCCAAAAAACCAAAATCCCCCATTGGAAGGGGCAGCAGGGGCTCAGCCAAGCTGGACTTAGGCACTTCCAGGGATCCAGGGGCAGCCACAGCTGCTCTGGCAATTCCATGCCAGCCCCTGCCCACCCTGCCAGGGAACAATTCCTAATTCCCAAGATCCCATCCAGCCCTGCCCTCTGGCAGTGGAAGCCATTCCTTGTGTCCTGTCCCTCCATGCCTTGTCCCCAGTCCCTCTCCCAAATCCTGGGTCCTGTCAGCTGCCCACGTTCACCTCCCATCACTCCCCTGGCTCCCAGTGGCAAGGGCAGGCAGGATGCTGTGGGAATGGCTGCTGCAGCCCTGGGATTGTCCCTGGACTTGTCCCTGGTCCCCTGGGGTGTCCCATTGTCCCTGTCCTCAGTGTGTGAGTGACAGGAGCACTCAGGAGGTGCTGGGCAGATCCATCTCTGGATGTGATGGATGAGCAGCTGGGAGCAGACAAACCCCTCCCTGGAGAGGAGCAGGCAGGGCTGGAGGCAGGGAGGTTTATTTTTAACTGCAGAGAATTCAATAAGCCTGAAAGGCACGGGCAGAGGGGCTGGGGTTGCCACGGGGGGACCCTGGGCATGCCAGAGTGGGAGCCTGGTGCCCAGGGATGAGCCCCTGCCTCTGCCCCTGGCTGGGGAGGGGCTGCCACACAGATTTGGGGTTTAATTAGATCCTGTTATAATCCCAAGGGTTTATGGGTTTATTTGTATCTATACCAAGTGTCAGAGGGGAGAGAGACCCTTGGGGCTGGTCTGTGACAACAATCCTGAGCTTTACCGAGTCCTGCTTCTTTAAAAGAACCAAAAAAGGGGTTTTTTTCCAAATTCCCACCCCAGGAATCAGCAGGGAAGTGAGGGAGGGGCATCATTCTTCCCCTGCCCTGAGTTCTGGGCACTCCTGGGGCTCCTGAAACCTGGGGGAACCACGCAGGGGCAACTCCCAGGGTGAGGCAGTGGGGGCTGGATGGATCCACACCCCACCCTGGGGTACCTGGGTGCCACCCCCTATGCCCTGCACACCCCTCCATGGCCTGGGCACGATGGACATGGAGCCATGACCCAGATCAGGGAAATGATCCGGATTAAGGATAAATCCCTGGGTTGAGGGAGCAGAGGGACGGACAGAGCTGGGCCCTGGATGGACAGAGCCAGACCAGGATGGACAGAGCCAGACCAGGATGGACAGAGCTGGGCACTGGATGGACAGAGCCAGACCAGGATGGACAGAGCTGGGCACTGGATGGACAGAGCCAGACCAGGATGGACAGAGCTGGGCCTGGATGGACAGAGCCAGACCAGGATGGACAGAACCAGACCAGGATGGACAGAGCTGGGCCCTGGATGGACAGAGCCAGACCAGGATGGACAGAGCTGGGCCTGGATGGACAGAGCTGGGCCCTGGATGGACAGACCCAGAGCTGGATGGACGGAGCCAGGGCTGGGCAGCTCTGTGGGCACTCCCTGCCCATGCCCAGCTGCCCCTGGCAAACTCCCCACGGCAATGAGCAGCCAGCCCAGCATCCCTGTGCCCATCCCAGTGCTGTGACCATTCCCCAGTGCCAAGGAATTCCAGGATCAAATAAACCTTTGTTCCTGATGGACAGTGAGGAGGGAGACACGGGAGGGGCAGCTCGAGGTTTCACTGCTCATTGCAGTTGGGGCAGTGCCCACCCCTTGGACTGTGTGTCCAGGTGCCAGCCCCTGGGAGAGAGGGAAACTGGTTTGGGAGAAGCTGGAACACGCCTTGGGGGCTGGAACCCAGCATGGAGGGCTGACACCAACCACCCCAGAGGTGCCAGGGCCAGCACTGCCACCACCCCTTGGGGACAGGACAGTGCCCTGTGCTGGGCAGCAGAGAATCCAGAGGGGTTTGGGGCCAGTCCCTCTCTGTTCCACTGGTCCCAGCTGCCCCCAGGGCAGCCCAGGCTTCTCCTGGCTCCCATCCCACACCGGTTCCATGCCAGCCCTGGGCCATGGCAGCAGCAAAGTGTTCAAGGCTTCATCTGAGTGCAGAGAAAATTGTTTCCTTAAACAGGTTTATTCCTCCAAGGGAGGTATTTGCTTGAGAGATTTCCACTGGAAATTAAATCTTTCCTGGGATCTGGATAAACAGCCCTAGTTCCACAAAGCTGTGGTGGGGGGTTGATCCCCAGCCTCCAGTGGCACTGGGGGGCTGGAGGTGACCCTGACCTGGCCCTGGGGGTGTCCCCATCCCCGTCCCACCCTCATCCTGGTCCTTGACCCTTTGGCAATGCCAGCACGTGCAAGAGATCCCGGATGGAGGCGGACGCAGCACCCAGAGCTCCTGGGATGGATCCAGGACCCCCATCCTGGGATCAGTGGGGACATCCTGGGGACATCATCCCAAAGGCAGATCCAGCCCTGCCACCCCCTCTCATTCCTGCCTGTCCTTCCTGCAGCTTTTCCCTTCCTTTCACACCTTTTCCCCTGCTGCTCCAAGGCTCCCTAATGAATTCAGAGACTTCCAAGGAGCGGGTGATGATTTCTGAAAGAATGGAAAACAATTATTTGCTCTGTTGGGGAATAGATGCTGTTTAGTCTCCATTTAATGGAAAGCTAATTAAATTACATGAGCAAGTGAATAGAAATTTTTTGTTAATTACGAATTTTGCGAGCTACAAAGGCAAAATGATGATGGATCCTGTGATGTGCAGCCCTTCTCCCCAGCACGGAGATAAGATGACAACAGAGAAGAAATGGTGGGAACTCATTTTAATTCCTCCATCGATTCTCCAACAGCTGCCTGAGCTCGATCCATTACCTGGGATCCATGGAGCTGGTGGTGACTGGCAGCTGGGGGCTAATTATGTTCAAATTGAGAAAGGGTTGGTTAAATAAATGTGTGTTTCCTCCTGGAGGTGGCTGGGGAAGTCACAGAGTCATGGAATCCCAGTGTAGTTTGGTTGTAGGGGTATAAAGCTCATCCTGCTCCACCCCTGCTGTGGGAAGAGACACATTCCACTACCCCAGACTGGGATATCCCAGCCTGGGGCTGGGCTGGACCTAAAGCCAGGGATGGGCCAGCCCCGACCCTGGGTCTGAGACATCCCTGGAGTCAGGGCTGGAGCAGCCTTGACCCCAGGGATGGAATATCCCTGACCCCAGTGCCAGAGTGTCCCTGAGCCCAGAGATGGAGCATCCTTGACCCCACAACCAGGCCCTCTATGATCTTGGGGATGGAGCATCCCTTACCCAGGGCCTCTGACCTCAGGGATGGAGCATTCCTGATCCCGGGTCTGGGACACCTCTGAGCTCAGGGCTGGAGCATCTTTGACCCATCTTTGACCCACCTTTGACCCATCTTTGACATCCTTGATCCCAAGTCTGGGATGTCCCTGATGTCAAAGGCTGGAGTGTCACTGACCCCATGGCTGGAGCTGCCTTGACCCCACAGTCAGGGCCTCTGTGACCCCAGGGATGGAGCATTCCTGATCCTGGGTCTGGGATATCCCTGGATCCAGGCCTGGAGCATCCTTGACCCCAGGACTGGGACATTTATGACCCCACAGATGGAGCACTCCTGACCTGACCCTGGGTCTAGAACATCCCTAAAGTCGGGGCTGGAGCATCATTGACCCCCAGGGCTGGAGCACTCCTGACCCCAAGCTGGACTCTCCTTTACCCCAAGGCTGGACCATCCCTGCACCCAAAGCCAGAGCATCCTTGGCCTTGTCCCTGTCCCCAGGCTGCTCCAGCCCTGCCCAAATAGACAAAAAACCTGACTTTTCGGTGTAAAAATATCAGTTCAGTGAAAAAACCTGATTTCTCTGTGTGCTGTTTATACCTCTGGCAGGGAGAGCTCTCTCTGGCATAAAGATACAGATGGTTTTTGACTTAAAACGCCCGGGTTTAGCGGAAGAAGAGGATTTTGTGTACCTGGGGAAGAGATCCCATCTGGCTCCCCCTGCCCTGGGGATGGACAGCTCGGCTGGGTTGGATTGAGGTCAGATCCTGCCAGAGCCAGGTGGCCATGGGGGACAGGGGACATCCTGTCACCTCACCATGGCATGTGGGGTGGCAGAGAAGTGGAGTCTCAGCCTTGATGGGGGGGTGTTCCTCTCCGTTTTCCATCCCACAGGAGATTTGGGATGAGGCTCTCACCCCGCCAGGGGTGTTGGGGAAACTGAGGCACAACAGGGCTTAGTTGGGATCAAAGCATGGATTCTGATGGCTCCCTCCCATTTTCCATCCTCCCAATTAATTACATGACCCTTTTTTTATTTCCTCGCGATATTTTCTCTGTAATTTTGGCCATTGGGGCTTTTTATTGCACATAAACCCCAGGGTGAGGGGTGTGGAGTGGCAGGTCCCGAGCAGAGCAAAGCACAAAGCCCTGGGCTCATTTCCCACCCTCTCCCGGATAAAGTTGTCTCCTCTCCTTCCAGGGAAGCTCCATGACAGACTTTATTGACCTTTTTTTAATCTAAAATTGATTCTTTGCAAAACTCCACCTGGTCGGGAGCCAGGCGGGATCTCGGCACCATTGGATGGGGATTTATGATTTTCCATCAGAGCATTTTGCCTTCCTCTGGTGTTTTGGGGGCTGCAGGAGGGTTGAGCTGGGCAGATTTGCCAGGCCATGGCCAAGGAGATGCTGTGGGCTGGTTTGGTCCTTATCATTTTTGACCTGTGGGGTGATCCCAATCCCTCTGCTCCAGGTTTCTGCTGTGCTTAAATCCCTGAGGAGCCCAAAAGCTGGATCCCGGAATTGTCCCTCACAAGCCTGGGACACGACGGGATGAAGGTGATGGGACCTCTCCCAGGTGAAAACCTGGGGATCCTAGAGCCAGGAGAGCTGGGAGGGATGGACAGCCCATGGTGGGGGTGTTCCAGCTCCACAGCCGGGATCCTTGGCAGCCCGCAGAGCGAGGTGTGGGAATACTCAGGGCTGCTGGACGCCACTCAGCCAGGGTGGAATAAACAGAGGTGGCTGCAAACACCACGTCTCAGTCTGCTCCCGCTCCCAGGAGTGCAGTTCAGAGCATCCCTTGAGGAACCTGCAGCATCTTCCACTGAGTGTTTCTGAATGCACAAAAGCCAAGCGTTTTCTGCAAAGCCTCGTCCTTCAGCCGTGCACGAGCCTCACCAAATGCTCCTGGGAGCACGGAACAGCCCCAGGCGGGAGAGAAATCCCCATCGTGGAGGATGAAGGAGAAGCTCCAGGTGTGGAAGGTGCTGCAGGCTGGTCCCAGCAGAGCACAGGGATGAGCCCTGGCAAGCTTGGATGGGCTTGGACCACACACACAAACGCAGCCTCATCCCTCGGATGCCGTGTGGATGCTTTTGCACCTAAGGCTGTGTGGGGCCGGTTTAAAAGATGCTTCCTTCTGAACACCGGCGCTGAGGATTAAGAAATCATGGAAATTAAAAGCAGCAAACTGTTTCCAAGTGCTCCTGCCAGGCGGCATTTCAGCCAGAGGTTTCTAAAGCGCTGGGAAAGCGGCATCCCGGTGATTCCTCGCGCTCTGCGGTGTCCCCGAAGGTGTGCTGTGAAAACAGAACAAAGGCGAGAGGGTGGGTGGCGGTGAGGGGCCGTGTCAGCCCTGTCTGCACCCACCTCCCTGCCTGGGCACCCGGCCCCCGGCCAGCGCTCGCCCACGGCCCCAGCCGCGTGTGCCGAGCGGGGCACTGCGGAGCGCGGCTCTGCGGGGGGACGTGGGGCGCTCCCGCCGGGCTCGGCCATCTGTCCTCCCCGCAAGCCCAGCTGCTGCGCTGGCATGGCCACCCCAGGGGAGGTGGCGGGGTCCCTGTGCTGCGGGTCCAGGCGCCGCCCAAGGGCCGCAGGGCCGGGGGATGCGGGGGATGCGGGGGGGATGCGGGGGGAGCATCCCGCAGCCCTTCCCCAGGGTCTCACCCAGCCGCACCTGGCTCCGGAGAGAAAAAAAGAATATCAATAAAAATCTGCGATTTAAAAGACAAACACTGATGATTAAGGATAAGGATAAGGTCAGGAGGGAGCCGCNCGAGCGGGCTGTAGCGGGGCGGGGGGCGGAGGGAGAAGGGGGGCGATGCCCCGTGCCGAGCCCAGCCCGCCGCTGTGCTGAGCCGGCGGGGCTGGCCGGAGGCTGGAGAGCGGGACATGGTGCTGGAGCCCCCCGTGACGCTCCCCGGGTGGCCAAGGGGCGGCTGGTGAGGAGCTGGAGCGCGGCGGCGGAGCGAGGCCACGGTGAGGGAGCCCCGAGGATCCGGCTGGGAAGCCATGGGGAGATGCAACGGGCGATGCACGCTGGTGGGATTCTGCTGCCTGCAGCTGGTAAGGCTCATCGGCATGCCGGGGGTGCTTTGTGCGAGATGCTGCCTGTCACCGCTCCCCACGCCGCCTCGGCGGTGACCTTGTGTCGGGACCAGCTTGGGGATGCTTCGCCATCACCCAAAAAAGCCATAGAGAAAAGGAAAAATGCTGATCTAAAAGATAAGGCAATGCCACCCTCATCGCCTGCCTCAAGGCAGCGCTGGCCGGGGAGATGGATGGGGACCCCTTCCCTGCGCTGCCAGTGCCCGAGGTTGCGTCTCCAGCAGGTGTGAGCTTTGTTCCCAACTGCAATCTCTTCCCTCCGAGTTCACTCCCGCCAGCGGTTTCCCATTTCTGGTGACTTCACGGATGCGTCTCGGGGTGCTGATCCCCTGAGTCGAGGCGAGAGGGAAACTTGGAGCCGCTGCCAGCACTTTGGAAACTCTCCTGCTCCTGAGCGGGACCCAGCTGCCCGCGGTGGGGGGACACCGGGATGTGGCAACAAGGAGAAAGGAGAGGGTTCATTTTAACAGGGTTGTCGGGTTTCTTGACAATTCGGTGCCGCGCTTGCCGCCGCCCGCGAATCAATCTTCATCAGACTCTGCCAGAGGAGCCGGCGAAGGGAGCGCGGGGGGAATCCGGGGGGGTTTCTGCTCAAACCAGCGCTGGCGAGGTTGCGATTAATTATCCCGGCAGGGTGGTGCGTTAATGGAGAATCAGCAGCCTCCAACTTGCCCCCGCCGCCGTGCCGGGCTCGTCACGGCGAGGAGAGCAGGGACGGACTGCTGAAATCTGTGGGGTCAGCTCGTGGTGTCCCCTGGGACGCGGGGTGATGGATGGATGGATGGATGGATGGATGGATGGATGGATGGATGGATGGATGGATGGATGGATGGAGGCGCCGATGGAAACGGGCTCCAGAGCCCTCTGGAGATGAGGGTGGCATCCTGCTGACAGGCACTTTCTTCCCAGCTCTTGTTCATTCTTCATCCTTCAGCAGGCAGCGGGTGGGGAGGGGTCCCCACTTTTGGATGGGAGGGAGGTACACGAGGTGCTGGGGGGGATGGGGAAGCTTTGAAGCCATTGCTGAGCCCTGGGCAGCAGTGGGATCATCCCCAGGGTGGAGTCCCCCCATTCCTAGCAGGAATGGCTTCCCTGTCCCCAGCTGTCCCCTCGCTTCACTCTGTGAAGTCTCGCTTGGTGTTTCGCTCACCTGATTCAGGATAAATCCAGCGGGGCTTTTCCAGGTGTGCAGGAGATTCTTGGCTTTTTTACGTTCTTTTTTACCACTCAGCTCCCAGGCAGGTTTGTTGGTGATTATTCCCTGAGATATCCCAGACCAGCGGGATTTTAATCTGTACATTTCAGGGAAAGGCTGAGTTGGTGTGAGCTCCTGGGCAGGGAGAGCAGCTCCTGCTCTCCCGGAGGAACTCTGTGCTGCTGGCTGGGGCCAGGCTGTCAGTTCCACCCTCACCCCGTGTGTCCTGGTGCTGTTGGCATCCCCAAAGGCTCCAGTCCCGTACCTGGGACCTTTCCACTCCAGGCTCACCCTGGAGCAGCTCATCCTTTGGGATGCTCTCCAAAGCTCCTGCCTGGTTTTGGGGGCAGCAGCTTCCACCCTGCCAGTCACAGGGAGATGCCCCTGACCCTCAGCTCCTCATCCCGGGGTGAGGGGTCTGGGTGCCCACCCATGGCCCTCTGCTGAGCCAGCCCCAGGAGACTGGAGGTGGCAGTGCCACCCAGGCATCCCCTGAGGTGACCAAGGCCACCCTGAGGTGACCAAGGCACCTGGACCAGGCAGAGCTGAGGTTTGGGATGGAGCCACAGGAATCACATGGATGATTCCCGACTCCATCCCTACTTCTCTCCTCTGTTTCACCCCTGACATGGGGATGGCACCAGGGGGCTCATGTCCCCCCACCCAGGTGGCCCTGACATCTGTCCTGGGTGCTCTGTTCTGTGGGTGGGGACAGCTGTGCTCCCAGTGTGCCCAGCTGGCGGCTGGGGTTGCACTGGTGTGTGTGGGGCTGCCTGGCAGGGACCAGCTCATGCCACGAGCGGGGCTGCCAGGGAGGGCAAAGCTTTGCTGAGCCCCCAGCCAGCCTGGGCCTCTGTGTCCCTGGAACAGCAGCATGGTGACATCCAGCCCTCCCTGAGGTGATGCCACCGTCTCTGGCTGGTCCCAGCCCAGGCACCTTCTCATTGCTTCCTGTGTGCCACTGTCACCTCCTGGGCACCTTCTCATGGCTCCCCATGTGCCACTGTCACCCCATGGGCACCTTCTCATGGCTCCCCATGTGCCACTGTCACCCCATGGACATCTTCTCATGGCTCCCTGTGTGCCACTGTCACCTCGTGGGCACCTTCCCATGGCTCCATGTGTGCCATTGTCACCCTGTGGGCACCTTTCTGTGGCTCCTTGTGTGCCACTGTCACCCCATGGGCACCTTTCACATCCCAGTTGCTTTCCCAATATCCATGATCTGCTCCCTTGTCCCCGTGGTCCCAGGGGTGCTGTGGAGGCTCCAGGCCCCCAGGTGCAGCTGGCACCCATTGGGCACAAGGTCCCTGATGCATAGGAGCCCTGCAGAGCCCTGCCCCCTCCAATCCACACCTGAACTGGTTTGGGAAACTGGTTTTTGGGCCACGACACCACAGGGAGCTGCTTTGGAGCATTCAAACTCTTCCAAGCTCCTTCACCCCTGGCGAGGCCATGCTGCGAATGCTGGGTGACTCCAGTCTTGGGGACAAGCAGCACACGTCAGATTTTGTCTCCATTAATGGTTTTTCCCTTGAAGAATTCACTTGCCGAACACCCACCAGCCCTGCCCCGCCCCAGGAGGGGCCACCAGCAGATATTCATGATGATGAGGTGGGATAAAAGCAAAACTCCAGGGTTTTGCTGGTTTTCCCACCACCGGGGAGACACAAACCTGTGCCTGTGACCCGTTGTTGTGGGATTCACCTTTTCTTTATGGGAAATGGGAGCTGCTGAGGGGGTTGGATGGGGCAGGGACCCGAGGTGACACTGCCCTGCTCGGGCACGGGCGTGTGGGAGCCACACGACATTTGTTAACTCTGCAGCCCGGTGGTGTTGGGACAGCTGTGCTGCTGCCCGGGGCTGTGCCAGCCTTGGTGACAGTGATCGGGACATCGGGATATAGGGACATCGGGATATCGGGATACAGGGACATGCCCTGCTGGCAGCTGTCAGGCCGGACCTGTCCAGCTGCTGTCGCATGTCCCTTGGCCGCCCCGCTGTGCCCGCTGCCGTGCTCAGGCTGGTGCAGGATGCTTTTCCTGGAGCTGGCTCCTTCTCCATCCCAAACCGGCGATCCCTCCCTGTGGCCGCTCAGCCCCGCAGCTGGGTGGGGACAGGGACATTCCACGCTCCCACCTCCGCCTGCTAGAGCCGGGAGCCGCTTCCAGCCGGGGTCTCCTTTCCTTCTTTGTTTCTCTCCTTCTCCTTTAATTGGCTGGAAAAGCAGAGCTGGGTTGGCACCTCCCGCCTGCCGGAGCCTGCCAGGCTGGCGGGGTGCGGTGCGGGGCCGTGCGGGGCCATGCCGTGCGGGGCCATGCCGTGCCATGCCGTGCCACGCCAAGCCGGCACTGCCATCCCCGCGCCCTGCGGGCTTGGGGCGCAGCAGAGGGGCCGCGGGTCCGTCCCATCCTCTCCCCGAGCCTTGGGGTTCGAGCAGGGCACCGGGAGCCTCTGGAATGCGACCCCCGGCTCCAGCCTGGAGAAGGAGCTGGGTGGATGAATAGCTGAAAGAAGAGGATGATCCTTCATCCTCAGCACTGTGTGACATCCCTGTGTGACAGCGGGACCCCTCTGCACCCCTGCGGGTTCCGTGGCCTTCGCGTCCCTTCCGTCTCCCCTTCCTGCTCTGATTTCCCTGGATTTGGCCACCACCGGCAGCACCGGTGGGAACCACCCTCCTCCGACATCTGCCGGCATCTTTTGTCCTCGCCCGGCTCCGGGGATGGCCCGGGGACCGCGGGGCCGCCCCCGGCCGCATCCCCCCCGCCCGGAAAGGGGGAAAGGAGCCCGGGCTGAACCCGGGATGGAGGTTTTCAATTACACAATTAAATGCACAATTAGGTGTAATTACCAGCGCTCAGAAGGTGCGACTGTTCATAATGGGCTTGTAATCTACTGCCGCCACTGTTTGTACTGCTCCGCTCTGCTCCCTAATGATTATGGAAAGCTTTCCCATTTGCATGGTTGCCATGGAAATGGGGGGCTGGCAGGAGCGCGGGGATGGCGAGGGGAGCCCCTCACTTCCCTGAGCCCCCCTCGCTGCCCCACATCCCCTCCCCGTGGGCTGGGCGTGATGGGTGTGCTGATACCTGCGGTTCTGTGGGGTCACAGTGCCGCCATGGAGGGATGAGGATCCTCCAGGGATGACCAGGGATGAGGATCCAGAGCCGGCTCCAAGGCAGGAATGTGTTTGAAAAGCCTAAAAAACCCCACCCTACCCTGTCACCTCCCCAGTGAGCGCCCCGAGAGCCCCGGAGGGTCCGAGGGCCTGGGTGGCCGTGGAGAGGCATCAGCCAGCCCAGAGCTCCGTGTGGGTGAGCATCCTCCAGCACATCCACACTCCAGGCAGGGCTGGAAAGGTTTATTGACGTGAGTTTGGGAAGGCAGGGCCTCACAGCTCGCAATTAAAACTGCGATTAAAGTGCCGTACGTCTAAATTTGCAGGACCAGCTAATGTGCACCCAAGAGGATTAACGAGGCCGCCTGAAGAACTCCCTAAATCATTCATGGCGGTTCTAAACAGAGCTGGGAGCGAGGGGGACTGGAAAATAAATGTCTCAGAGGACTGGGCTGTAAAGAAAATAAAGAGGATGATGCTGAAACCAGCCTGGCCCGACAGCAGAGCCGTCAGAGCCGAGGAAGGAAAGGTTGATGTGAGCAGAAAAGCCTAAAGCAGGTGGGCTCATGAGCTGGGAAAATGAGCCTTGCCCAGCCAAACCTGGCTCCTGTTTCTGCTTGAGCTCACAGGTCTGGCTGCTGGAAGGGGCTGAGCTGCCCCAGCGATGTCTGGATGCTGATAAGGAATTTGATTTAATCCCAGGTGAATTCTGTTAGGGAAAAAAAATTAGCTCTATAAAAAATCAATGATGCTCGTTTCAGGACTAGGCAGAAAGAAGTGAAGGAATAAAATCATCGCTGGAGAAAAGGGGTGGGATGAGGGGATGGTGGTGAGCAGAGCCTGGCACGGGAGAGTCCCCCTGGAAGTGCATCCCAGCCAGCCCACGGGGCAGGTGCGTGTCCCATCCCAAAATCCATTGCCAAGCCACTGGGAGGGGGCTGGGAGGAGGAACCCGAGGATGGGAGATGTGGCAGAACAGCCTCTGGAGAGGCTCAGGGTCTGTGGCTGCTCTGAGGGAAGATCACAGAACCCTGGAATGGTTTGGATGGGAAAGGACCTTAAATCCCACCCAGCGCCACCCCAGGGACACCTCCCACTGTCCCAGGCTGCTCCCAGCCCCAATGTCCAGCCTGGCCTTGGACACTGCCAGGGATCCAGGGGCAGCCACAGCTGCTCTGGGAATTCCATGCCAGCCCCTGCCCAACCTGCCAGGGAACAATTCCTTCCCAAGATCCCATCTAAACCCCCTCTCTTCATTTCAAACCATCCTCCCTTGAAGATGGGGAGGTGGAAGGGATTCCCACTACCAACAGTCCCTAATGCAGGAGAAAGGAGGCAAAGTGAGTGGGTTTTGGGGAGAAAAGTGGTTTTTCAGCCCTGCAGGTGATTAACCACAGCCAGAAATTAACTCTGGGTGTGCTGGCCTTCCCCTGCTGCCTTTGGCCAGCGCTTGCCCCAGGCTTGGGGCAATGTTTGGAAGCTGAGGACAACAGGGACATCCCCACACAGGTCACAGCGGCAGCAGTCAGGGGGTGCTGAGCGCCCTGGGTTATTATTCCAGCAAAGAAGTTGGGTTTGGCCAGGGAATTCGCTGCGGCAGGATCCACGAGCATCTTGTGAACTCCTCATGGTGTTATTTATTCACAGCTCCGAGCCCGGGGAATGCTCTCCGTGCCCGAGGCACTGATGGCTCCCACCACTTTTTCCCTCTTGGTGCTCTTGGCTCCTCTCTGCTCAGTTCCTCCAGAGAGAAACCCCAGGGAAGGCCTGGATGGGCTGAATAACTGGGCAGGGAAGGTCTGGGGCTCAACCAGTTCAAAATTCACAGTGGAGGATTTCAATTCCCAAAGGGAAACCCACATCCCTCTCTGGGATGCGGACCCGACTCGGAGCTCCCAGCCCTGGCTCCACAACGTTGGCACGGGGGTGGCTCGGGAGTTTGGGAGGATGCTGGGGGAGTGCCAGGACACCCTCCCAGCCTCGTGCCCATTCCCAGGGCTGGGAAAGGCTCTGTATCCCACCGCCCATCACCGCGGGAACGGGATCCTGCTGGCACCGCCTCCCCCGCTGGCTGGGAGCCCTCGGGATGCTGCAGCCATCGCCCGCGGATATCCCAATCCTTAGGGAAAGGGGCAGGGGTGGAAAAACCACAAATCCCTCACGCCCTGGATGTTTTCACAGCCCCTCCAGCTCCTGCTGTGGGATGTGAACCCATCACTGCAGCGCCTGGATGAGCCGAGGGCCGGCGGGTGCGAACCTTCCCAGCCCTCAGCCCGGCGCTCCGGGCTGTATCCCCCATCCCCCATCCCCCGTGCTCCTGGAATTCCCTGGGATGTCCCCTGGGGGCAGTTTGGCTGGAATTGATGAAGCGCTGGGGGTTGAGTGGGAGAGAACATTCTTCCCAAATCCTGCGGGATGCTTGGAACACCTCTGAATGGCCCCCTTGGCACTGATTTTTTCCTTGCCCCCATTTGAAAGCAGCTATTTATTTCAATTTCCAAAATACGGACGTAACGGGCTGGAAAAATGGGAAGGCAAAGTGGGCAGAGAGCAGCCCAGGCTGTGTTTAAACAAGGCATTAAACTCCAAGAAGTTTTTAATAAGATTAATAACAGCTCCCATGTGCTTGGGGGAAAATTCCCCCTCCTTTGGGTCTCATCTGTGGCAGAAGGAGATTGGGGGGGCAAAAATCGATGGCCCAAGGGCTGCTTAGGAGCAGTGGGACAGGATGTGTCCCCTTGGGGTCACAGTGGTCCACAGGGATTTTTCCAGCTGGGATGGGAGGTGCTCTGGGACCTGCCTTGGGGTGGTGGTTCCCTGCTCACCCTCAGGGCTCGGCACATCCCGGCAGTTCCAGGGGCTGGGAAGCAGGAGCTGGGAGGGAGGGAGGGATGCAGGAGGATGCAGGGGGTGGGTTTGGGCTATCCGGGTGTGAATCCAGTGGGATCCCTGAGCTGAGCTGGGCTCGGGTTGGGAATCAAAGGGAATTTCCCCCCTTTGTCACAGGGGGTGACACCCTGGTGCCACGTCCTGGCTCTGTCCTGGCAGAGGGGACCTGTGCCCTGGGGGGTGCTGGGGGAGGTGGTGCTGGGTGTCCTGGGGTACCCAGGGGCTGCCGGTGACAATGACACTACAGAGCCACCAGCACTGGCTGTGTCCTGTCCCCCTGGTCACCCTGACTGCCCACACCGGGTCTCTAACAGGGCCACCGTGCCTGGCCGGGGTCACAGCTGTGCTGTCACACACAGGGGACACAGCCACGCTCGGGGCTGCCCTGCTGCTCGGCTCTCACGCTAATTACCTTGATTAGGTCTAATTAGCACTCTGGGGCACTCTGGTGTCTTCCCATGGCCGGATCGATAGCGAGGCCCTTCCCCACCACGGATGTGTGTCCTGGGAACACCGGGAATGTGGCACAGGGAGGGAGAGGAGCCAGAGCGGGGTGGATTTGCCTCTCCCGGCCTCGTACTGGGGCAGGAAAATATGGAACCTTTGGTGGATGGGATTTGGGAAACCAAAGGGCCAGGGGTGGCCTCTGTGACTGTCTTCGTTTGGGAATTGGGGCTGCAGGAAGCTGTGGGAATGTCACTGGAACCGTGCCACTCCCTCTGGGCACACTCGGCCACCCCACAGGGACTCCCAGGTACAAACCTTGAGTGGGAAATGTCCCAGGGGAGAAGAGGAAGCTCGGGGTGGGAGCTGAGGGTGCCTGGGTGGGAGTGTTGGACTGGAGGGTGCTGGGTCATGGTGGAGGATGCTTAGGTGGGAGTCAGGGATGCTCAGGGTGCTTGTGGGGGGTGCCTGAGGTGGTTGGGGTGGGAATGGGGAGTGCTTGGGGTCAGAGTGGAAGGTGCTCGGGGTGGGAGCAGAGGGTACTTGGGATGTGTGAAGGGTGCTCTGGGTGAGCACGGGGGATGCTCGCAGTGGGAGTGGAGGGTTCTTGGAATGCTGAAGCTCGTGGGAGCCCCAGGGAAGCCCAGCCCGTGCTCTAACTCCGTGCAGGAGGGGCTGGGATTCATGGTGGTGCTCAGCCACTGCCTGCAAGTGTCACACTGAGAGCCCTTGGCCCATCCTCCCTGGCTCTCTCCCCCTCCTCCCCACCCCACTGGATCTCAGCAGTGGTGGCAGCTGTGGCTCTGGGGCCCAGCTGGGTCCCCCCACCTTGATTTGTGTCCCCCAGCCCCAGGAAAGGAGCCAGGTCCCACCCGTGGTAGCAGCAGCCAGGCCGGGGTCGGCAGCTTTGCACAAACCTTTTGCGGGCTCAGATTTGTGTTTTCTCTGCTTTTCCCTGCCTTGTTTTGGCTCAGGAAGCAGCCCCGTCCCTCTCACCCAGCCTGGGGACACCTGGCATCTCCATCTGTGCCTGTGGGACCCCCTCAGCTCCTGTTCCCTGCTGTCCCCTCCTCTGCTGCCACTCCCAGCCCGTCATCGGCTCTTGGCAGTTCCCCTCGGGCTCTCAGTGAGTCCGTCCTTCCCTGGCCCTTTCCTGCAGCACCTGGCACCGTTTTCCCCCGGCTGGGGGAGTGGGGCCACAGCCAGAGCCCTGTGACGGGCACGGGGTGGCACAGGGCTGGAACCGAGTGCCCGTGGTGGCTGCTGGGGGGTCACAGAGCAGCTGGGGGGGTCCGAGTGCCCGGGGCTGGAGGTGGCACTGGGGTGTGGCACTGCAGGGTGGCACCTGTGGGTGGGTGGTGGCATGCCATGACCAGTGAGTGGGTGATGGGCAGCCCTGGGGCCGTGGGTGACACAGCCAGGCTTGGGTGGGGATGTCCTGGGGACATCCTGGGTGGGGCTGGGGGTCCCTGTGCCCACCCTGGCTGTGCCTCAGTCCCCTCCACTCCAGCTCTGCCACTGCCTGTGGTCACCCTGTGCTCCTGGGGGTCACCCAGGATGTCCTCCTGTCCCCCTGTGGGGGACACAGGGCAGAGTCTGGAGTGATGGGAGTTTCAGGATCAGTGTTTTATTCTCTGTTTTGTTCCCTCCTGGGAATTTGCCTCGTGTCTCGGATTTGGTGGCTCCCCCAGGGATTCCATTTAGCAGCACAGCCTGGTGCTGCTGTGACCGAGAAACACCAGCGGGTTATTAAAAGTTTTATCTTCATTTTTTAAATCTTTTTCCTCCCCAAGTTCAGCAGCTGTGTGGTGGTGGCCTGTGGAGAGGTGCAGGTCCCCCAGTCCTTCTGGGGGCAAGGACATCCCTGTCCCATTCCCAGCCCTCCTAGGGCTGCATCCCACCTGGATTTCAGGCTGGTGCCCCCTGAGCCCAGCCTGGGTTTGATCCTGGGTCTGATCCTGGGTCTGATCCTGGTCCAGCACCACCGGGAGCTGAGGATTCTGGGGAATTTGGGGTGACTTTGGGGTGTCTACCTGGGGCTCTGGTGGGTGTCAGGAGCTGTATTTAGGGACAGCCTCACCCATTTGGGGCTGATTTATGCCTTATTGGTGCAGGTCCTCTCCATCATCCATCCAGGACTTGGATGCTGCCCCCAGCTTTGGCACCCTCAGGCCCCAAACCTTCCCCTCTTTTGGGTGCACCCACAGCAAGAATGAGGATTTCCACCTCAAAACGTGGGGGCAAGTCCCAGCCCAGCAGCAGCCACGGCCTGGACACTGGACTGATGCTCCCACCAGCTTTTGGGGTCCCCCTGTGGCTCCTGCCATGGGAAATGGTGCTCTGGGCTCTCCCCATGTCCTCCTGCCCCATCCCCTCCTTTAGGAGGGGGATGCTGACCCCATTAATGGCCCCAACCCCGCTAACGACCCCATCCCCCACCTCGTAGCAGCCCCAGGCCCTAATTATTCTCATTCCAACCCCCTCCCCCCAGAAGAAGCTGTGTGGCATCGGGGTCCCTCGGGTGGGTGGCACTTCCCAGACAAAACAAACCCGGCCCTAACAAAGGGCTTTGAATTATACATGGGGCGAAGGCCGGGCAATTAACGGCGCCCTCGTTAGCGGGGTCAGGGTGGGGTTGGTGTCCCCCACCCTGCAGGGCAGGGAACACGGGAAGAACTCCAGAGCCTCATTTCCCACGGCTGGGGACCCCAGGGGGGACCCCGAGGAGCGGTGGGAGCGTCCTGTCCTCGGCACAAGGGTCCCACATGGGGACTGTCCCCAACCCTGTGTCTAGGCCTGGGTTTTCCCTAAATATTTTCCTATGGAAAACCTCATCCCACCCGTGGTGTGTCCATAAGGGGGATGGGCTGGGGCAGCACCCCTCACCCAGCTGGCACAGCCAACCCGTGTGGTTACAGCAGGAAAACCAATTTTGGAGAGGAAATCCCAGTTTCCACAGTGTGGGGCTGGCCCTGATGCCAGGGGTTTGGCTCACATCCCTGCAGGGTGTCGAGGACTGCTGCAGGGGTCGGGATGTCACCTGTCACGACATCCCAGTGTCACACCGTGTCATTCACGGATGTGTTGGAGCAGAGCGGGAGCGCCCTGGATGGATCCACGACCCCCACTTGACAAAGGGACTGGAAAAACCCATCCCAAAAACCCCTCCCACAGGTGGGGGGATGAGAGGGGGGTGAAGCAATTAATAAAAGCAATTTTTACGGCTGTTTAAGGAGCCTCAAATGAGCTCCTGAGTGCGGCGGCTGCCGAGGGCTGCGGGTGATGAGGAGCAGGCGGCCACGGCAGGAACCTGGCACATCCTGCTCGGGATAAACGGGAAAGGGATCGTGGGATCCACAGCAGGGGGGGCCTTGGGATCCACAGTGAAGGGATCATTGGGATCCACAGTGAAGGGATTGTGGGATCCACAGCAGAGGGGTCCTTGGGATCTACAGCAGAGGGGTCCATTGGATCAACAGTGAAGGGATCATTGAGATCAGCAGCAAAGGGATAATTGGGATCTAAAGTAGAGGGGTCCTTGGGATCAACAGTGAAGGGATCATTTGGATCTACAGCAAAGGGATAATTGGGATCAACAACAAAGGGATAGTTGGGATCAACAGTGAAGGTGTCAGTAGGATCCACAGCAAAAGGATCATTGGGATCAATAACAGATGGATCATCAAGATCTGCAGTGAAAGGGTCCTTGGGATCCACAGTGAAGGGATCATTGGGATCAGCAGCACTGGCTCCTTTGCTGAAGGAGTTACTCCGAATATTCCAGTTTTCTTAGGGCCAGTGAATCCCTCTGGGTGCCTCTCCAGCTCCTGCAGTTCAGAAAGCCCCGGGATGCCGATGGGTGGGAACGGTTGGATGCTCTGGTCCTGTGGGATCCTGCCTGGATCAGTCCCATCGCCAGGGCAGAGCAGCTCCACTCCCACCCCTGGAAGCTGTGACAGGGGTGGGGGATTTTAGGGAGAACGTGGATGGGATTGTTATCAACTTCCTCAGTGGATGCTGGGATGTCCTGACAGACTTTTGCACCCCAAAAAGCTCCTTGAGGGCTCAGGAAACATCCCAGCCCCTTCCCTGCCACTCACCACTCCCAGCCCTGATCATCCTCTTTCAGCCCATGGGAATTTCTGTCCGTGCCTTGGATGCATCCAGCACCTTCTCCTTACAGGGTGCTCATCCAGCCAGGAGGAGACCCCCAAATGCTCCAGGTTCCATTATTCAATGGAGAAATAAGAATAAATCTCCAGTTATCCAAGAAATTCTCAACCATGGGGGGTTCTTCCCATATTTAAGCCCAAGATCTCGCATATTTAAAATACAAAGCCCTCAAATTTAAACCAAAGTTTTTCCAAATTTTAAGCCCAAACTCTCCCATATTTAAGCCCCAAATCCCCCAAATTCAAGCACAAAAATCCATCAGATCCAAGACCAAGATCCCCAGATTCCAGCCCCAAGATCCCCAAGATTTAAGCCCAGGATGGGAGTGGGCAGTGGGGGGTGGTGCCCCTCACCCGTGGGTTGTGGAATTACCCCAGGAGAGGGAAATCCACCGGGGTCATCCCATCAATCCCATTTGCGCCGGCAGCTCCCTCCTCGCCGGGCGGCGAATCCCTCAGAGCTGCGTGGTCTGATCCCGGCTTTTAAAGTTAAAAAAATGGGATAAATGCTGGAAGAAACACCCCCACGCGCCGGGCCGGGTGGGCGCACACGGGAACCACCTCCAGATGTCCGCTTCATCCCTGCAGGACGTGGGAGCGTCCCCTCCTCCTCCTCCAAAACAATCCCAAGAAAAATCAATATTTTGGGAGCCGTTTCGCCTCCCCACCGGCTGCCGCCGGCTGCTCCTTTCGCGGCGACAGCGCTCGCGGGGATTATTTTTGCTCCCCGGCTCATTAAGGGGGTTGTTACCAGGCAGATTTCCTCGCCCGAGCTTCTCCTTCCCAGCCCGCGGGCCGTGGGAGGAGGGAACGCCGGTTTCCATAGCGATGCGCTTGGCTTTAATCAGGGTTTCTTCCCTGGGAGAACTGATTACGGAAAGTGGCGCTAAATAAATCAGTAAATTGGATTTTTTTTGGTAGATATATATATAATATATTCATTTTTTCCTCTCCTCTATCGGATTATATTAACGGTGTCTTTGAGGCACCGGTTGCGGTTTGGGGAAGAATACCTCTGGCTTCTCCCAGATGTCGGGATAAAGAACGGAGCCGGGAGAATTAGCATGGAAATTGCCTGCGGCTTAATCCTTGTCCCCGCGGGCTGGTGGGGGCATCTCCTCCGGCATCATCCTGCCCCATCCTGGCGGGTTTGGCAAATTTTTGGAGCAGATTGTCCCATTCCTTTGCTCTTCCCTGGCCGTTCCCCTCCCACGTCCAGCCCCAGCCTTTGTCTGTGTCTCATTCCCAGAATTTGTGATTTAGGGAGTCAGGCTCCCCACATCTCTCCTGGCTTCCCATTTTGTTCACTCTATCTGGGCAGCACCCAGTTAAACCCAAGATTCCCAAATCTAAACCCAAGATCCCCCATATTTAAGCCCCAAATCCCACAGATTTGAGCCCAGGATCTGCCAAATTTAAGGATGAAATCTCCCAAATTTAAACCCAAGATGTCCCAAATTTAAGCTCAAAATTCCCCCAAATTCAGAACCCAAATCCACCAGATCTAAGACCAAGATTCCCAAATCCAAACCCTAAACCCAGATTAAAGCACAAGCTTTAAGGTCTAAATCTTAGATCCCAAAATTAAGCCCCAGCTCCCCTAGATTTCAGTCAATGATTCCCCAAATTTAAGCCCAAAACCTCTGAAATTTAAGCCCAAGTTTCCTCAGACCTATCCCCAAGATCTGCCAGGTTTAATCCCACATTTCCCTACGTTCCATTCCCGAACCCACAGATTAAAGCCCATGACCCCCCAGGTTTCAGCCCTGAGTGATTTCCCATTTGCTTGCGGGGTTTTTAGGGATTTTTCCTTAATTTTCATTAACGCTGCACCTCTCAGTGGCTCCTGCTGGGAGTCTCCAACGGGATTCCTGATTGAGGTCCCGGATCAATCCCAATTTTCTTTACCGGGCTGTTGGTTTGGCGGCTGATGTCCCTGGGGGCACAAATTCCTCCATGGCTGAGCTGGGCTCAGGGATCTGTGTTGGAGTGGGACAGGGTTTGGGATGGGATGGGATAATGGGATGGGATGGGATGGGATAATGGGATGGGGTTGGTGGCTCTGAGAGGACAGCAGGCTCTCTGGCCACCCTAGAGGTCCCAGCCCTGCTCCCACGGGTTTGGAGCAGCTCCCAGCTCGGTGTTCTCGAGGCATTTCTCCAGGGCTGGAGCTTCCCTGAGCCCTGCTGTGCCTCAGTTTCCCTGAGGACCTGCTCCGATGGAGCTGCTCCCCCCGGCCAGGAGAGTGGATGCTCCTGGTGCAGTGCTGAGCAGGAATCAGGGCGATTTCCAGGGAAACTGAGGCACAGCAGGGCAGGATCCCCATCTCAGCCTCACTGGAACGCTGGGTCCCGCTGTGGTCACAGCCCCGTGCCTCAGTTTCCCTCTGGGCTGTTCCCGGTGCACATTCCCCTCTCCAGGGACACTCCTGGCACCTTGGCACCCCCTCCCACAAGTGCCACCACTCCGTGTCCCCCCACCAGAGCACCCTGGGCTTTCCAAGGCCACTGCAAGGTGAAGCTGAGGAGGTGCTGAGCACCAGCCCGGGATTAACGGGATCATCCCGGCTCCCTCCTGCGGGAACTGCAGCACTTCCCGAGGGGATGGAGCACTTCCCGGGGGGGATGGAGCAGTTCCCGAGGGGATGGAGCAGTTCCCGGGGGGATGGAGCAGTTCCCGGGGGGATGGAGCACTTCCCGAGGGGATGGAGCAGTTCCGGGGGGGATGGAGCACTTCCCGAGGGGATGGAGCAGTTCCCGGGGGGATGGAGCAGTTCCCGAGGGGATGGAGCAGTTTCAGAGGGGATGGAGCAGCCCCCGGGGGGATGGAGCAGTTTCAGAGGGGATGGAGCAGTTCCCGGGGGGATGGAGTAGTTCCGGGGGGGATGGAGCACTTCCCGAGGGGATGGAGCAGTTCCCGGGGGGATGGAGTAGTTCCGGGGGGGATGGAGCACTTCCCGAGGGGATGGAGCAGTTCCCGGGGGGATGGAGTAGTTCCGGGGGGGATGGAGCACTTCCCGAGGGGATGGAGCAGTTCCCGGGGGGATGGAGTAGTTCCGGGGGGGATGGAGCACTTCCCGAGGGGATGGAGCAGTTCCCGGGGGGATGGAGTAGTTCCGGGGGGGATGGAGCACTTCCCGAGGGGATGGAGCAGTTCCCGGGGGGATGGAGTAGTTCCGGGGGGGATGGAGCACTTCCCGAGGGGATGGAGCAGTTCCCGGGGGGATGGAGTAGTTCCGGGGGGGATGGAGCACTTCCCGAGGGGATGGAGCAGTTCCCGGGGGGATGGAGTAGTTCCGGGGGGGATGGAGCACTTCCCGAGGGGATGGAGCAGTTCCCGGGGGGATGGAGTAGTTCCGGGGGGGATGGAGCACTTCCCGAGGGGATGGAGCAGTTCCCGGGGGGATGGAGTAGTTCCGGGGGGGATGGAGCACTTCCCGAGGGGATGGAGCAGTTCCCGGGGGGATGGAGTAGTTCCGGGGGGGATGGAGCACTTCCCGAGGGGATGGAGCAGTTCCCGGGGGGATGGAGTAGTTCCGGGGGGGATGGAGCACTTCCCGAGGGGATGGAGCAGTTCCCGGGGGGATGGAGTAGTTCCGGGGGGGATGGAGCACTTCCCGAGGGGATGGAGCAGTTCCCGGGGGGATGGAGTAGTTCCGGGGGGGATGGAGCACTTCCCGAGGGGATGGAGCAGTTCCCGGGGGGATGGAGTAGTTCCGGGGGGGATGGAGCACTTCCCGAGGGGATGGAGCAGTTCCCGGGGGGATGGAGTAGTTCCGGGGGGGATGGAGCACTTCCCGAGGGGATGGAGCAGTTCCCGGGGGGATGGAGTAGTTCCGGGGGGGATGGAGCACTTCCCGAGGGGATGGAGCAGTTCCCGGGGGGATGGAGTAGTTCCGGGGGGGATGGAGCACTTCCCGAGGGGATGGAGCAGTTCCCGGGGGGATGGAGTAGTTCCGGGGGGGATGGAGCACTTCCCGAGGGGATGGAGCAGTTCCCGGGGGGATGGAGTAGTTCCGGGGGGGATGGAGCACTTCCCGAGGGGATGGAGCAGTTCCCGGGGGGATGGAGTAGTTCCGGGGGGGATGGAGCACTTCCCGAGGGGATGGAGCAGTTCCCGGGGGGATGGAGTAGTTCCGGGGGGGATGGAGCACTTCCCGAGGGGATGGAGCAGTTCCCGGGGGGATGGAGTAGTTCCGGGGGGGATGGAGCACTTCCCGAGGGGATGGAGCAGTTCCCGGGGGGATGGAGTAGTTCCGGGGGGGATGGAGCACTTCCCGAGGGGATGGAGCAGTTCCCGGGGGGATGGAGCAGCTTCAGAGGGGATGGAGCAGTTCCGGAGGGGATGGAGCAGTTCTCCGCGGGAATATCCAGCGCTGCGATAGGCGGGCAGGGAATTGAGCTGCTTCGATCGCCTCGGCTTTCCCTCGGCGTGGAAAAGTTCCCTGGTTGGGAGGCAGGAGGGGGAAAGGGATCTCACGGCAGCGTTTGTGGGATGCTGCCAACAGGAGCTGGGTGTTGTGTTAAAGCTCAGTAAAATATAAATGCGATATTGTGCCTTTGTTAAGGAGATATTTCATCAGAGGTAAATCAGTTAGAGCAGCCTGCTCCGGGGGAAATCGGGAATTCTTGGTGTTTTCAGAGAAAAAAACCAAACAATCAAAATTCCCGGGCTTCTTTATGGGGATACTGGAGCCAAATGCACCCAAACCCCGCAGTTTGGGAGTTGATGGGGCTCAGGGCTTTCTTTTAGGGGTGTAAATGGGGAGGAGCTTCCTCCTGAGGTGAGAATCATTGGGAGGTGATCGTGGAGCATCCCCTCTCCATGTGGGAACACGAAATTCCCTGGATTTCAGCGTTCCCAGCATCTCAGAGCACCATGAAGGNAATAATAATAATAATAATAGTAATAATAATAATTTATTGCCATTAGCCACTCCAAGGCTGCATTTCCCAGCCCTCCCTGATGGAACCCTCAGGGATGGACAGAGCCAGGAGCATGGATGTGGGAGCAGAGCTCGGAGGGCACCCAAGGGGTGGCACCTCGGGGTCTCGGGGGTCCCAGGGGTGGGGACGCCCCCAGGGGTGCATCCCATGGAGCAGGTTCCATCGGGATCCCGGGCTGCAGCGTCCAGCCAGGCGCATCCAGCCGGGGCTGCGTTCCCATGGCAACGCCGCCGGATGCGGGAAGTGAAATAAATAACCGGGAAAAGGGTGGGGGATCAAATGGGAGAGAGAAGGGAAAGCCTTGGGATGGGCGAGGGGAGCTGGGGGCCGTGCCGAGGGACCCTGCGCACCCCGAGTGTCCCCAGTGCCACATCCCGATCCCGGGGACCTGGACCTGCAGCCACCGGGAGCCCCCAAAACCTGCAGCATCCACAAGGGATTTTCCTACCTGGGGAAGGACCCGATTTGTTCCTCTTTCACCCCAATTTTTCGCTCCTGCCCTGGTTTTGTTCCTGCATCGGGGCCTCTTCCCAGCTGGGGCCACATCCTGCTCATCCCCATCCCGCGCTGGAGAGGGATTGAGACCCCGGCGCCTTTAATTTCTTTCAATCTGTGATTTTATGGAGGTTTTTGCAGATGGAAGTAGGTCAGGAACTTGTTTCCAAGTCATTAAATGACGTCCCTGGGTTCACAGCGGTGTTTTCACCTCCTTAATAACCAACCGTGCTCTGCTCTCATTTAAATCGCGGCCGATTCCCCTTCCTGGGGCTGGAGCCGCTTCCCTCGGTTCCTGCGGCTCCTCATGAGCAAGAGAGGGTGTTGGCAGAGCCAAAAATGCTTCCAAAAGAGGGGCTGGGGAAGGGGTNGAAGGGGTTGAGCCTGCAGGGGGGTCGGGGTGGGGATGTGGGGTCCTGGAGCACCTTTGGGGTGGGAGCCGGGCGCGGCTGTGCCTGGGGATGAGGCCGGAGCTCCAGGGATGCTCCATCAGCCCCGGGGCTGTGGAGAACATTCCTCATGGGTCGGGCATCCTGCTGTGCTGCCAGACACTGCCCTGGGGGGTTCTCTGATATTTTTTGAGTGGCCAAAACTCCCAGAAATGGCGGCGGCTCAGGGACGGGGCGAGCGATGCTCTCGCAGCATCTTCAGCCGCGGCACGGGAGGAATCAAAGCGGCCAAATCTCTGCAAAACGCAGCGAAATGAAAAGTTAAATCCCTAGCGAGCCTCGGGCATATGGTGTGCGGGAGGAAATCACCCGGCTGCAGGATAATGACCCATCGGGGGGTCAGGAGCCCTGCCCGGAGGGGAGGGGAGGGCGCGGGGGGAGCTCAGAGCTCAGCCCGAGGTGCAGATGCTGCTGCGGGGATGAAGAGCTGCAGGTAGCCAGGAACAGCATCCTGCCCGTCCCGGGATCCTGCCCAGGGCCAGCTCCAGGGCCCTGACTGCTCCAGGAAGAGAGAGAAGGCTCCAGGGAGAGCTCAGAGCCCTTGGCAGGGCCTGAAGGGGCTCCAGGAGAGCTGCAGAGGGACTGGGGACAAGGCATGGAGGGACAGGACACAGGGAATGGCTTCCACTGCCAGAGGGCAGGGCTGGATGGCATCTTGGGAATTAGGAATTGTTCCCTGGCAGAGTGGGCAGGGGCTGGCATGGAATTGCCAGAGCAGCTGTGGCTGCCCCTGGATCCCTGGCAGTGTCCAAGGCCAGGCTGGACATTGGGGCTGGGAGCAGCCTGGGACAGTGGGAGGTGTCCCTGGGGGTGGCACTGGATGGGATTTAAGGTCCCTTCAACCTAAAGCGTTCTGGGATTCTCTGGTTCCAGGAGGAGCAGGAGTTGCTGTCCAGGAAGGTTCCTGGTTTCTGGGGGTGCTGGGCCTGGGATGTTCATCCAGTGCTCCCCACCTTGGTTGCAGTGGGATTTGCAAGCTCAGTTTCTCAGCTGTGGTGAGGAAGGTGCTCCCTGGTGTCTGTGCAATCCTCCCGGCACAGCCAGAGCGGGATCCAGCTCTCCCATCCTCCTCATGGGGATTAAGGACTGGGAAAACTTGGAGTGATGGGATGGATCTGAAGAAGGTGAGGGAAAACCAACGGATGATTCCGGGGCAGAGGAGCTCCTTCCCTCTTAAATTTGGTGCACGCTGGAAAAATCCTATTTTCTTCCAGCTCTGCCTCCCTAGTTCCATCTCCCCGAGCCCAGGCTGAGCTCCTCAGCTTGTGTCCCCACGAGTGTCCCCTCCTGGCACTGTCCTCCCCTCACCCACTGAGGGAGTTCAGTGTCTCCTGCTTCGATTTCCCGGTGAAAATAAAATCTCTGAGATGAGCGGGATCCGGCGCTGCCTCCAGCTAATCGTTGTGATTTGCTGCAATGAGAACTTTTGGGGCCGATCGATGAACCCGTGAGTGTTTAATTAAGAGGGAGCCCTAAAACTCGCTGCATTGATCAGCCGCAGGTTTATCTTAATTAGCAGTGGGATGGCGTTTGCATCCCGGCTCCGGAGCCACTGGAGCTGGGAGGGAAGAGCGGCGTGTGAGCGGCGCTGGGAGCAGCGGGAATTCCCATTCCAGGAGCAGGGAAGGAGCCTGGAGAGGATGCTCTGAGCCCCACGGAACAATTTTGGGGGTGTTGGATGCTGGGAAGTTTCTTGGGGAGCCGTGCTCGGGGTGACGCTGAGCCCCGGAGCCAGGGCTTCTGTCACTGAGGGGCTGGGGATCCTGAAGGTCCCTCCCAGGGACATTTTATCCCCAAAGGATCAGGGACAGACCAGCCTGAGGAGCAGCACTGAGCTCAGGGTGCTCGCTCAACCCCGCAATTCTCTGTGCAGGGTCACCAAACCTGGACTCTCCCACTGGAGGTCGTGCCTCAGTTTCCCCACTCGTGAAACACGAGGGAATGTCCTTGGGATGCCCTTGGCAGGCGGTGAGAGCCGGGAGCTGCAGCCACGCCGCCTTTGTGCTGTCTCTGTTTGTCTCTTAACCTTCAGCTGCATCCCACGAGGATGGAAAAACCAAGATCTGCTCTTCCCACGGAGGGAAAAGCTGGAATAACACACCCAGGGTTGGACCTGCTGGGCTGGCTCCAGCAGAGCTTTGTGGTACAGCTGGCAATCCCTGCTCATCCTTGGGGAAACCGGGGGGTTTATCCCTAATTTTGCCTTCTCTGGGATGGAGAAGGGTTTGGTTCAGCTCCTCCTCTTTCAGGCCATCCCAGCTGGAATTAAGGAGCCACACGAGTGTCATCCCTTCTTAACCCTCAGAGGCTCTTCCCAGCCCCATCCTCAGCATGGAGCATCCCTGGTACCCAAACCTCCCATGCAGCTCCCGCTGAGCTCTGCCGACAGCCCCCAGACGGATGGGTGGCCATAAAACCCCGAGCACCGTGCTCCCTGTATCATTCATTATTTACATTCCTCAATTTAGGAGATTTACAGCCCGGCTGTGAGTATTTCCAGAGGCTGTTTCCTCAGAGAGTTTAAATAGCAGGGAAGTGAATTAAGTCTCAGTGCAAACAGTCTTGTCCTGGCCCCACAGGTCCAGCGGCTGCTGCTCCGTAAATTTGCATCACCTTTAATTAAAATCAGGGTCCTGCTGGCACTGCTCCAGCAGATCCTATCCCAGGGAGAAGGTAGGGGATGGGATACCACAGTCCTAGGGTGGAGCTGGGTATGAATTAGAGCCCTCACAAAGGAAATTCAATGAGTATTTGGAGTTTTATGGATGGGGAAACTGAGGGCACAGCTGATGGATGCACATCCTTGGGAAAAACTCAGGCAAGGACTTTCCCCACCTCATTAATTCCCCCCTGTAATTAGGACTCACTAACTCGGGTTGGGATGCTGCCTGGGACTCCCATGGGTCCTCCTCTAATTCCAGATCCCTTTGGGAGCTGCTGGTGAATGGAGGGGGGGGATGCAAAGCCGTTTTGTTCCTGTGGTTTGCAGGATAAATTCCCCCCTTTTCAGGCAGGAAAAGGTGCTGTGGGGAGGACTGGAGGCCCTGGGGCTCTCAGGGTGAATCTGGGGCACTTCAGAGAGTGACAGGACAGGGCTGAGTATGACAAATGGAGAGAAATTTCAGGTTTCCAGGCTGCTGCCAACCTGTCCCTGTACTTAGTGTGTGCCAGCACCCTCAAATTCCCTAAAACTTCCTTAAAAGTTCTCTAAAAAAACATTGCTTCATCCAAAATCCCCATTTTTTAATCTAAACCTATCACCGAACGTTCCAGAGCTCCCACCTCACCTTTGCTCTCCCCTTCCTCGGAGCTAATTCTGTAATTAAGAGTAATCGAGGCGGAGCCGGCAGCGAAGGGAGCCATAAATGAGAGCTGGGATCAGGGCAGGTCCCCTCAGCTCCCAGCCCTGGTGGGGGATCCATCCGCTGCAGAACGGCCTCGTTCGTGGGTTACAAATGATAACAACGATCAGATGGATCCACGGGGCCGGCCAAGGTGGGCAGGAAATCAAACATGGGAGCTGGAGGCTTTTCCTATCACAAATCATCCTCCAGGATGGGTTTTCAGCGGCGCCTGAGCTCTGAATGATGGGGAAGCTGAGGCACAGTGGGTGATGTGGGGCTGCATCTCCTTGCATTCCCCTTCTAGCTGCAAATATCCCCAGTAACCTCTGTCCTGCTGGCCAGTGTATCACAGGGACATTCCAGCCTGCTGCAACCCATTATCTATGGAATTCCCAGCAATTCCCGGCCACTCCTCGCCTCCAGCACCGCGGGAGCTGCCGCGGGCCCGGCCCTGATCCAGGTCCCCTCTCCTGCCCTGATCCAGGTCCCCTCTCCTGCCCTGATCCAGGTCCCCTCCCCGGCCCTGATCCAGGTCCCCTCTCCTGCCCTGATCCAGGTCCCCTCTCCTGCCCTGATCCAGGTCTCCTCTCCTGCTCTGATCCAGGTCCCCTCCCCGGCTCTGATCCAGGTCCCCTCCCCGGCCCTGATCCAGGTCCCCTCCCCGCTCTGTTCCAGGTCGCGGCGCTGGAGAGGCAGATCTTTGATTTCCTGGGATACCAGTGGGCCCCCATCCTGGCGAACTTCTTGCACATCATGGCCGTGATTTTAGGCATTTTTGGGACGATCCAGTACAGATCCAGATACCTCATGATGGTAGGTACCGCCCTGGGGGTGCAGCAGCCTCAGCCGGGGGTGGCTCAGCCCCAGCTCCCTCCTCTATCCAACCTGGGAGCAGAGCAGCCGTGGCTGCTCCATCCCTGGAAGTGTCCAAGGCCAGGCTGGACAGCGCTTGGAGCAGGACAGGGAGGTGTCTCTGCCCACGGAAGGCGTGGCACGGGGTGACCTTTAAGGTCGTTTCCACCCCGATCCACGCTGTGATTTTACGACTCCACGATCCAAACCCGGCCCCGTGTGGATGCAGTGGGCGGGGTGGGGCTGGAGCGGGGTGTCCGTGCCCTGACCTGTCTCCTCTCGCAGTACGCCGTGTGGTTGGTGCTGTGGGTCGGCTGGAACGCCTTCATCATCTGCTTCTACCTGGAGGTCGGGCGCTTGTCACAGGTAACGCCCCCACCTTCCTCTTCCTCCCTTCATCCTCCTTCCCTCCATCTCTTCCGTCCTTCCTGCTGTCCCGCCCTGGTGCTGCTCCTCCTCCCCTTCCTTCTCCCCCAAAAGTGCCCCCCCAGAGCCCGTGGGTGCCCCCAGCCCCGCAGCAAAGTGCCCGCCCGGGTGCCGAGGGCGCCTCCCGGATGGGACGGGACGGGACGGGACGGGACGGGACGGGACGGGACGGGATGGGACGGGATGGGACGGGATGGGATGCACAGATTGGAAGTCCAGGTCAGGCTGGCAGTGCACAGCCGTTTCCAAACCCAAACTTAATTTCCTTTGTCTCCACTGAGAGGATAAAGGAGAGGCGGAACAGCGGGAACAGGGATGAGCAATGGCAGGAAAGTTTGGGGCAGAGTCTCTGGCAGGGATGGGGAGGGCAGTGGGTGGGAGGAGCTGTATATTCCCAATTTCCCCGGGGCTCCTGGGGCTCCCAGCCGTGGCTGGACAGCATTCCCGGCTTTGGGCAGTCACCCTGTGGCGATGGGGTCGATATGAGTGGGGCTGTGCCTTCACCACACCCTGGGCTGTTAAATGACAGCTTTTACATGAAAAAGAGCAAAACTTCCCGCAGGGATGAGGCAGTACCGGGTGCTTTGAGCACCCTCAGCCCAGGGTCGAGGTCCCTGTGCCGAGCTGTGCGTCCCTCCCCCGGCTCTGACGCTGCCGGGACATCGCGGAGGGCTGGGGACAGCCAGCTCCGCTCTCTCCGTGCTGCGCCAAGCAGGGAAAATCCTCTTGGGGGTGTTCCATGGCTGGGAAGATCTTCCCGAGTAGCTCCAGGTCATTCGAGGCTCTCCGGAAGCGCTGGGTGCGCGCAGCAGGGTGGGGAGAGGGGGAGGATTCCCTCCCACCGCTTTTGGGGTTTTTGGTGGAAATCCCCGGTCCCCGTCACGCTGCCATGGCACAGGGACAGCAGCTCCCCCTCGTCCTCTTCCCTGCACCTCAGCCACATCCTCCAGCTCCACAAACCCAAACCCACTCGCTCCTTTTCGGGGTTTTTGCCGCCTCCAGCAGCAAAAATCTTTTAATCCCAGATTGGTGATTTCCTGCGGAGGATGCTCAGCCCCAGCGCAGCCGGTGCTGAGGGGGCACGGAGGGGCCAGGAGGGCTCCCCGTGGGGTGGGGGCTCCCCAGGGTACCAGGGGGACTCTCATGGGGTGGGAAGAGGCAGACAGGGGCTGAGGATTTCCCCCCCTCTCAGGGGGCTGCTGCCTGCCCGAGGCCACCCCAGAGCTGCTGGAGAGGACGTAGGCAGAGCCCCAAAGCTTGTGAGGGGCTGACAGGGAGGGGACATGCATCAGGGGGACCCTGCAAGGCTCCCTGGTGATGAGACGAGGGCATGGCACTCCAAAACCCCAGAGGAAGCCGCAGGGGCTGCCCTGCACCCCTGGAACTCGTGGATGGGGTGATCCCATGGTCCCATCCCTGGGATGGCAGGAGGCCCCATCACAAGCAGCTTCTTCCCTGCCACTCTGTGACCGCTCTGTGGCACCCATGCTGTCACCTGGCCATCACCTGCATGCTGCTTGACCAGATGGCCACAGCACCAGCATGGCAGAAAGCCCCAAACCCCAGGGCTGCTGGCTGGGGTCAGGGAGATGCCCTGCTCTGGTCTCACGGGGTATCCTTTCCTTGGGAAAACCCATTTTCTATCCAATCCTCCTGCAAAGAGCCTCGGATCCACCACGTGTGCCTCCTCCTCCTGCAGGACCGAGACTTCATCATGACCTTCAATACCTCACTGCACCGCTCGTGGTGGATGGAGAACGGCCCGGGCTGCCTGGTGACACCAGTGCTGAACTCCAACCTGGCACCCGAGGACCACCACGTCATCACGGTCAGCGGCTGCCTGCTCGACTACCAGTACATCGAGGTGGTGAGCAGCGCCACGCAGATCTTCCTGGCGGTAAGGGCGCCTCTCCTCCCCCTCCATCCCACCTCGGGAACGGGACAGGCGGGGTGATGGCACCGGGCCCAGCAGAGGCGCCGTGGTCCAGCTGGAGGTGCCCCCATCACACATTTCTGTCCCCCAGCGAGCAGACAGAGCTCTGCCAGCACCCCGGGGGTGCTGCCCACCTCAAAACTTGTCAGGTCGAGGGCTGGGTGCTGCAGGGATGGAGGAATCACTGGGAATGAGCCGCTGGAATGTGCTGCCCGCTGGGAGAGAGTGTCCCCGATTGTCGGTGACTGTCACCCCCTCTGGGGATGTGGGAATGGGATGCACTTAGAGGCAGAGCTCCCTAAAATAGAACTTTTAAGGGGAATCAAGGTCCCCAAAGGATCCCCAGCACTGTGTGGGGCTCAGCACCCTCTGTGGGGTGCCAGCCCCTTTAGGGTCCCCCCTTGTGCATCTGAATCCACCCAACCGTCCTGCACCCCAAACTGCACCAGGATGGGCTCTGGCTGCTCCCAGGTCACTCCCAGTGCCCCCGGGTCACTCCCAGGTCACTCCCAGCGCCCCCGGGTCGCTCCCACTGCCCCCAGGTCACTCCCAGACCCCCAGCCGTGCCCCCACTGGCACCGTGCTGGTTGTGCTGCCCATCACCCCATAACCAACCTCTCCCTGCCCGCTGTTTTTTCCCAGCTCTTCGGCTTCGTCTACGCCTGCTACGTCAGCAAAGTGTTCCTGGAGGAGGAGGACAGCTGTAAGTGCCGTGGCTGGGGGTGACAGGGGCACAATGTCCTGGGCTGATGCTGCCCTGAGGGGTGGCAGCTCCCCGTGGGGTCTGGGGAAGCAATGCCAGGGTCCCAGGCAGCTGAAGAAATCTCTTTAGTTGGGTTTTTGCCCCGCTTTCCTGTCCTTGGTGAGGCAGAGGTGCTGGGATGTGATGGGGCAGCCCCTCCCTCCCTCCCTCCCTGACAGCCACAGGGGCTTGGGGACACTGTGGTCCCCTGGCTGTGTCCCCACAGCCTCCCCACTGCCAGGATTTCACCCCAAACCAGGGGTAAAAACAGTATTTTGGGCAAAGTGAAGTCTAACTTTTATCCAACCTGTATTGCTCTTCCTGATCCGACCCCAATCCCTGCAAACATCCCTGGGGAAGTGCCCCGGCCCCAACAAACCAGGTGGTCGAGGCTGTGGCTGTCCAAGTGCATTAAAAGCTCCTCTGCCATTAATTGATTCCCACCAGCTGGCAGATCCCAGCGGGGCTGTGGCACAGCCACCCAGATGTGCTGATCCCCGGGATCAGCACCGGGATCAGCATCCCACCGGTGCCACGGACCCACAGGCGGTCCCAGCCCAGCCTGGAGCTGCAGCATCCCCGTGTTTTCCCTCTTTTCCCATGGAAACAAACACCTCCGTGTGGAATTGGCCGCTGCCTGAGGGAACAGCTCCTTTCCAAAAGGGCTTACCCAGCGCCGGCGGCTCCGTGTTTGCACTCCTACAAACTCCCGCACCCAACACACTTTTAATATTAATGCTGCCTCAGCCCGGGATGCAAATGCATCTTTTTAATGGAATAACTTATTAGATTTGGAAATGGATAGATGGCATCAAAATCGAGAGCTGGCAGAATATTAAGTTGGGAAGGGAAATATGCCGGGAGAGGGGGACTCTCCCCTGGAGCTCCCAGCTCTTGGACACCCATGGATAACCCACCCCAGTGTGGGATTCTGTTTGAGGAGTTGGGTGGTGCTGGGGATCCTGGAAAGGTTGGATCTCCCATCTTGGCTGCACCTGGAGCCCATCCCTATGCTGGCTGTGCCAAGGTCTGGGGAAACACGGGATGATCTGGGAGAAGCCGGGTACCCCCAGAACCCCCAGGGTACCCCCAGGCACCCAGAGCTGCCCCGGCACCGCTCGGGATGAAGGGCCGAGCTCTGACACCGGGATCCGCACGGGAATGGAGCCGGAGGAGCCCCCAGGCTGGAAATCCAAGCAGTAACTGCTGATCCATCGTGCCCGCAATGCCCCGAGGTGACAGCCTCAAACGAGCACTAATTCCCCCATAATTCTCCTTAAATGCCCGCTCCGCCGACAGCGGGAGGGAATTCCGCCCTGTGTGTCCAGCGGCAGCTCCGGGGCTGTGCTGGGGAGCAGAGGGACCCGCCGGGACGCGGAAGTGGCTCCGGCTCCTTCCCCCCGTTTCTCATCCGTGTTTTCCCGGGATGCTGCCACGTTCTCGCTGCTGTTACCTGGGATGAAGCCCTGGCCGGGGATGCTGCTGTGCCTCCCCATGCTCCATTTCAGGCTGCTCAGAGAGCCTGTGGAGTCTCCTTCCCGGAGGGATCCGAAAGCTGCCTGGATAAAATTCCACGTGCCCCGGGGGACCCTGCTCGAGCGAGGGGTTGGACTGGGTGGCTACCAGTGGTCGCTTCCAATCTGATCCAGTTTGTGGTTCTGATTTATTCCCCTGGCATGCTGCCACCACCGGGAGTGCAGCACCGGAATTCCTGGGATGCTGTGGTGACTGAGGATCACAGAATCACGGAATGGTTTGGGTGGAAGGGACCTGAAATCCCATCCCACCCCTGCCATGGCAGGGACACCTCCCACTGTCCCAGGCTGCTCCCAGCCCCAATGTCCAGCCTGGCCTTGGACACTGCCAGGGATCCAGGGACAGCCACAGCTGCTCTGGGAATTCCATCCCAGCCCCTGCCCACCCTGCCAGGGAACAATTCCTAATTCCCAAGATCCCATCCAGCCCTGCCCTCTGGCAGTGGAAGCCATTCCCTGTGTCCTGTCCCTCCATGCCTTGTCCCCAGTCCCTCTGCAGCTCTCCTGGAGCCCCTTCAGGCCCTGCCAGGGGCTCTGAGGATTTCCCAACTACACACTGAGAAGTTGCATGTTCCTGGGGTGCTGCATTTTGCTGGGATGCAGCTGCAGCCCGGGATGTTCCCTGTCCCGCGGGTGCCCCGGGATCTCCCTGCTGCCCTCCCCAGCTCACCCCTCTGCTCTCCCCAGTTGATTTCATCGGCGGCTTTGACTCCTACGGGTACCAGGCACCACAGAAGACATCGCACCTGCAGCTACAGCCGCTCTACACGTGAGTCCTGGGGGTGCTCGGGGGTGCGGGACCCCTCAAGGAGCCCCACGGAGCTGTCACAGCTCACATTTGGGGCTGTGCATCCTCACCACAAATCCCGAGGCTCCCTCCGGGCGGGGCTGGGCGGTGTGGGGAGGATCCCGCTCGTGGTTTGTGTTTTGCTGGGTTTTGTTTGCTGAGCTTCCCCTGGCCGGTGCCCGGGGGAGCAGCAGCTCTCCAGATAAGTGCAGCCGACTTTTCCTCCTCTGCCTTCCCCGTTAAGCCGAACTCGAGAAACACTCCAGCGAGATAAGGCTCGCAAATCTAAAGGGATTAACCTCGTGCGGGCTCTGCCCGCTGCCAAAAATTAATTATATTTTAAGCCTTGTATGCAAATTCAAGGGCAGGCGATGCCATTAGGGAGGCAAAGAGGGGCTGGGGGGGGGACAAATCCGTCTGTGACAGTGCTGGGCCCTCCCTGGGGACACTGACGGGTCTTGTGGGTGGAGGGAAGCACCCATGGGTGCTGTGACCCCCCCCTGCACGGAGCTGGGCTTTTCCTGGGAGCCCCCAGCCCCCCGGGTGTGAGTGGGACACAGATGGGGACATACATGGTGGCACTGGCACTTCCCAGTGCCAGCACCAACATCTTGGGGGTCACTGAGGTGTCCTTCCCCCACCAGCTGGGTGCCACCCTTGTGGGGACCCAGGAGTGCTGTCCCATGGCTGGGACATGTCCCCTGTGTCCCTTCCTGGGTGGGACCAGGCAAAGCCACCGTGGGCAGAGGGACAGGGGACGCCATCCTGACCCCCATGTCACCCCAGGGGCACAGGGGGTGCCAGGGGGTGCCAGGGGGTGCTGCGGGATCTGTGCTGAAAGCTGCAGGATTTGGGGAAATCAGCTGAAAACTCGCTTTGAAGTGCTGGAAGCAGCACTCTGACATCCACAGGGGACACAAACACTGGTGGCAGAGAAGGCTGGGGCTATGTCACCAGGCTGGGGACAGCCCAGGTCCTGGGTGAGTCCCTGTCCCTAGCTCTGGAAGATTTGCCCTGCCTGGACCCTCTGCCACTCCCAGTGTCCCCCGGCACTGCCCCAGCTGCCAGGGACCCGGCTGGGGGTGTTGGGTGACAGCAGGACACTGTCCCTGCTCTGCCAGCTCCCCCCTGTCCCCAGCAGCTCATTAATTACCCACTGGTTAATTAATGCAGTTGTCATTTCCATCGAGGCCACTCCATCCCCCATCAGCAGTGACAGCTCAGGGACTCGGGGGGCGCACTGTCCCCAAAGTGGGGGACACATGGTGGCTCCTGGAGGGGACAGGGACAGCGGGGTCCTGCTGCTCCTCTCGCCAGCGAGGGGACAAACAAGGGCTGGCCTGGCTCTGCGGGGTGGGGCACTCGTGTCCCCAGGGCCACTCGTGTCCCCAGGGCCAGCCATGTCCATCCCCAGGGTCACTCGTGTCCCCAGGGCCAGCCAGGCTGCAGCCACAGCAATTACAGCTCATCCTGCAGTTCCTAATTAGCTGTGATTAATTAACGGTGGCGTGGGGACATCCGCAGATGATTACAAGAACAACAGAAGTAGTAATAGCATTACTATTATTGCTATTATTTTTATTGTTGTTATTATTAACAACAAGGAAAACCTGTGATATAACAATGGTTTAATAATTGAAATAAAGTAAAAGATAATAAGAAGAATAATAGTAATAAGGGTAATAGTTGTCGTAGCAACTGTAATATTACTACTACTACTAATAAAAATAACAACAACTATAACAGGGAGAACCTATGGGGTAACAACAGTTTAATAATTGAAATAAAGTAAAAGATAATAAGAAGAATAATAGTAATAAGGGTAATAGTTGTCGTAGCAACTGTAATATTACTACTACTACTAATAAAAATAACAACAACTATAACAGGGAGAACCTATGGGGTAACAACAGTTTAATAATTGAAATTAAGAAAAATATAATAATAAGAATAATAGTAATAGTAGAAGGAGCTGTATTATTATTAATAATAATAACAACAACAGTAACAACAATAATAATGTGAGAACTTGTGGGATAACAACAGTTTAATAATTGAAATTAAGAAAAATATAATAATAAGAATAATAGTAATAGTAGAAGGAGCTGTATTATTATTAATAATAATAACAACAACAGTAACAACAATAATAATGTGAGAACTTGTGGGATAACAACAGTTTAATAATTGAAATTAAGAAAAATATAATAATAAGAATAATAGTAATAGTAGGAGGAGCTGTCTTATTATTTATAATAATAATAATAACAACAATAACAACAATAATAGGGAGAACCTGTGGGGTAACAACAGTTCATTAACTGAAATGAAGTAAAAGATAACAAGAAGAATAATAGTACTAGCAATAGTAACAGTAGCAACTGTATTATTATGACTAATAATAACAATAATAACATTATTAATAATAGCAATGATAACAAAGCTAATGATAATAACAATAATAGAAACAGGAATAACAATAACACAAATAAAATAAAATGATAATGATGACAGACACAGCAAGAAGAGAGAGGAACAAACCCCAAGAACACCATGAGGGGACACTAGCCCTGTTCCCAGGCGCTCGGGGACATTTTTGGGGGTGGGAGGAGAGCAGTGACCCCACGAGAGGTCCCTGTCCCCACTCGGGGACACGAGAGGGTTCCCTCCCAGCCCCTCCTGTCCCCCTCTTTTCCAGCTCGGGATAACCGGGAGCCAGCGGCGCCAGGACCCCGGCGGAGCCACCACCCCCTGATGCCACCAGCCCCGGGCCGGGGGGGCCACCACGGCGAGCGCCCCGTCCCCTCCTGCCTCCCACAGCCCGGAACATCCCAAATCAGCGCCGGGAGCCGCTCCCCCAACCCCACGGAGCCTCCGAGCCCAAAGCACGCGGGACGCGGGGGCTGCGCCACCCCCTGGGCTCCCCCGGCCCGCATGGGGACATGGGGACATGGGGACACGCGGGGAGGTGGCAGCGCTCACAGGACACCGCTTCTCTTCCTCCTGGCCTGGCTTTTCCTTGGAGCAGCGGGGAGCCCGGAGTGGGACGGGTTTGGGACAGGGCACAGCTTTGGGGACAGCCGGGCACGGAGAGCAGCGTGGCCGCCGTGGGGTTGGGACAATTTCCCAAAGCTCTGGATCTGGGGGTCAGACTGGCTCCAAAAACGGGATTTTGCTCCCAGCAGGAATTTTCCAGCCCCCCACTCTTGGATGAAGCAGCGCTGAAGGGGCTCAGTCTGGGATGCTCCAAGGAGCTGGATCCGTCCATCAGCATTGCCTCGACCCACAAATTTGGGGACATTGGGGGACACAAAGGACCCCAAAATCCCCCTGCACCCGCTCCCCCCCACATTCTGAGGGCTTTGCTCCGACCTGGGAACAGAGACGCTGCAGCACAGCCCCTTCCCGGCTGTTCAAACGGATCTGATGAATGTTTTGGGTTGCTTTGGGATTTCTTTTCCAACCATTTCTTTGGGTTTTTATTTAATTTAAAGTGCCTGAGTAGACTCTGGCTGAGCCGGGCCCCCCCAAGGCTGGCACCGTGCCTTCAGCATCGCTGGGACCCCCCCAGGGCCCCCCAAAACCTCGCCCAGGGCTGGGGGCTCCTCCCCTGGTCCCTTCATCCGTGGGGGGCTCGGTGCCAAACCCATCCGTCAGCTCCAGCGGCACAGGGACATCGGTGAGAGGGGAAGGAATTTTTGGGGGGTGTGAGTTGGCCAGGGATTGCTTTGCAGAAGGAAGATCAGCTGGGAAGGAAAAGCCGTGGAAGGAACCAGAAGGAAAAAAGGAGAAGTGTCCCAGCTCCCTGCAACCTCCTCGGTCTCCTCTGTGGGATGCAGCTCCTCCCTGGATCTGGCTGGAGCCCACCCTGCCCCCCTGGGAGCTGAGGTTTCGGATGGATTTCACCTCCCAGGTGTTTATCCTCTAGTGCCAGGGGAATTTTTACACCCTGGAATGGTTTTTTGGCCCTTCCCAGCAGGGAGCCATGGAAGTGCCACCACCCGGAGCTGGGATGGGCTGAGCCCCCCCAGTCCCCCTGACACCTCCAGCCAAGCTGTGAACTCTACAGGCAATAATTTTTTCACCCTTCCCCCTCTTTATTCCAAGGAAAATCGTGTTTTTTTCGGGCAGTGATGCAGTGACCCCCCTCATCCCCCAGAACATATCCCCAAACCCCGGGGCCAGCAGCATCTTTGGGATTTATTTTCCTCTCCAGGACCAAGGATGCTCCGCTGGGATGGGATGGGATGGGATGGGATGGGATGGGATGGGATGGACAGGCAGACACTCCCCTGCTCCCAACCCTTCCCAAACCCAGCAGGAAGAGCTCTCTGGCATTAAAGCTCTTGGGAAGAGCCTCACTCCCCTGGGCTCCACAGGAGCCGGGCACGGCGCTCTGGGACCTTGGGTGTTTCTGTCCCGTTGGCTTGGTTTTCTATGAGCCCGTCTTTGTAACGTGAACCGAGGATTTCTTTTCTATTCTGTAATTATAAAAGTCAAAGGAAAGTTTCAGCTGGTGCTGTTCTGCTTCGGGGCACTTCCCTTCCCTGGGCAGTTCAGTTGATTAAAGGTGGGGGTGGTTCTTTAAGGTTTTTTTTTTTTTTGTTTTGTTTTTGTTTTTTTTTTTCTCATTTTGCCTTCCTTAACACTGCCACCTCTCTCCTCAGAGCTCTGAATCCCCCCAATTCCCTCATCTTATATCATGGGATGGTTTGGATTGGGAAGAAACCTTAAATCTCATCCCATCCACTTCCACCCCAGGGACACCTCCACTGTCCCAGGCTGCTCCCAGCCCCAGTGTCCAACCTGGCCTGGGACACTGCCAGGGATCCAGGGGCAGCCACAGCTGCTCTGGGAATTCCATGCCAGCCCCTGCCCACCCTGCCAGGGAACAATTCCTAATTCCCAAGATCCCATCCAGCCCTGCCCTCTGGCAGTGGAAGCCATTCCCTGTGTCCTGTCCCTCCATGCCTTGTCCCCAGTCCCTCTGCAGCTCTCCTGGAGCCCCTTCAGGCCCTGCCAGGGGCTCTGAGCTCTCCCTGGAGCCTTCTCCTCTCCAGGGCAGCACCCCCAGCTCTCCCAGCCTGGCTCCAGAGGGGCTCCAGCCCTGCAGCAGCTCCATGGATTCCTCTGGACTCTCTCCAGCAGCTCCACATCATTGATTTTGGAGGCTCCAGGGCTGGGGCAGCTCTGCGGGTGGGTTCATTTCATGACCGCAGGGCTCCAGCATGCCCTGGATCCCTCTCCTGTCCAGCCCTTTCCCCTGTCCTCAGCACGGAGCTGCCTCTCCCCGAACGCGCTCCCGCTGCCCATCCCGGCTCCAGGCGGTCCCGCACGCCGGGAATTCCTCCAGCGGTGCCGGGCTTGCAGCTTCGGGCTCGCCGTGCCCGTGCTCCGCCTCCTGCGTCCTGGTGAGGGAGGGAGAGCATCAAACTGGGGGCTGGAATGGGCTCCTTAAATGGGCTCCTTTCAGTTAAAACCTTTAATTTTGGGAGCCAACTTGGAGTTTATAATCACAGGTTTTAGAGCCAGAATCGTCTTTTGAGAGCAGAAGGGGGAATTCTTCCAAACAAACACGGGGCAAAAGCTGTCCCAAATGTCACCTGTGCCGTGTGACGTCCCCACCCCGCTCCCACCCGAGCCTGGAGCCGGGACACGGGTGTAATGTCCAAAAAAACCATCGAGGCAGCCCAAATTTAAAATCCAGTGAATGTGGGCATTGTATTGATACTCACAGACGTGGGGGAGTCCGGGGGGGGCTCGCTCTGAACCCCTCCCACCCTTGCCCCAGCCGGTCCCTCCGCACAGCCCCGGTCCCCTCCCCATGTCCCTGTCCCCTCCCTGCCGGGGCTGAGCTGTCATTACCGAGTCCGAGCAGCGCCCGGGCTCCTGTGAGGAGCCCCCAGCGTGGCCCTAAGCAGGAAGGGCAGGAAGAAAAACGAGCTGATTTTCTTCCATCCCAAGCCCGGCAACGAAACGGCGGAGGAGCAACAAAGGATTAATTTTCCCTCCCGCAGCCGCCGGAGCCCGGCGAGTCCCAGATGTTAAGGAGTAAAAAAGCCGCTTTCACTGCCTCCCACAAAGGCATAGAGACGCTTTTCAGGGACGTTCGGACCCAGCTGGGCACTGCAAGGTGTGCTGAGATCCAGGGACACGGGGCAGAGCCGAGCGGGGCTGCTGCAGGGGGGCAGAGGAGCAGGGAAGTGCTCGAAGTGTTCGCCTTTGCTGCTGGTGCTGAACCCACCAAGGGACACATTCGGGGTTGGATCCTCCCGCTGTGGCTGCTGAGCAGGGAGGGATGGCTCTCCGGGGCTTCCAGCCAGTGGAGGTGTGACAACCCCAAGGACACCTCCTAAAACCACATCACCCGTGACATGACGTGGGTGGGACACCCCCAAAATCCCCAGCCCTTCATCCCTAGAGAAATGTTCTTTTCAGTGCTCCCATCAGCTCTGGTCCCAGCTGGAAGGTGGCACGTGGAGGGGGGTTCACTGGATGGAAGTGACACCTGCCCTGGGGACAGCTCTGGGGCCTTGTCTGCCAGCCCAGGTGCAGCCACAGGCATGGGCACAATTTTTCATCCCATATATCTCTATCTATCTATCTATATAAAAAATACATTTTATATATTTATGGAAGTATAAACATAAATAATGTAGACTATGGCCCCCTGGCCCCATCACTCCCCAGGATGAGCAGCCAGGATGCCCTTGCTGGAGCACAGCAATGTCCTGCTCTGGTCCTGCCCTAGATCCAGCTCCAAATCAATCAGCCGGGTTTAGCCCTGGGAAGCAGCTGAGGATGGGATGGAGGCAGCCTGGGAGCGTGCTGGAGCTGGAGCAAGGTGTGGACAGTGAGGGTGGAGTTTGGCAGGGATCTGGTGCCCGGAGCACTGCAGTCCCAGTGCCACAGAGGGCAGGGCAGGAGACACTGCTGGGAGAAGGTGGGACTGGCATGGATGGGCAGGACAAACTCCATGTTGTTCCTGCACCATTCCCTGCCCTTTGCCATGGCATTCCCTGTGCTGTTCCTGGCTCTGGGAGGTTTGGTGCCGCCTCTGGGCTCTCCAGGTTTCCCAAACTCACCCTGCAGACCCCACTCACCCCTGTGGGCTCTGCCCTGGTCCTGCTGCACAGCAGCAAGGGGGGTTTGCAGCTGAGGGGGATGGGAGGCAGGGAAAGGGACGGGAAAAGCCTCAGGACAGGCAGGAGGATTCACATCCCTTTGCCACCCTGAGCATAAGGCCTGGGTGTGATCTGGACTAAATCCCTGTGGTTACAGCCCGGATGGGTGCAAGAACAGGGAAAAATGGGCAAATTCGCACCGGGGATTGGCTGAACAAACCCTCCCAGCCAGGCTCTGAGGTCCCTGCGATCTGCTGTCCCTCTGTGTGAGCAAAGCTTGGCTCCTGCTGACACCCACTGTAAAATGATCTGCAAGGGGAACCCACAGAAGGTGCCACCACCACCCCAAAGTGTCACTTGGGGTCACCTCCTGGTTGCTGTTCCCTGCCCCCTCCCTCTCCAGCTGCACAGGAGGGCGAGGGCAGCTCCAGAGGCCGGATCAGCCCCGCTAAGCACGGATTTGCTGCCTCCAAATGACACCGAGGCAATTTGCTCCTAAGCCAGGAGTGCCTGAGCCTCTCATCCGTGCAGCGAGCTCCCACCAGGAGCGCAGGGAGGAGCTGGGAGCTCGAAGGGCGCTGCTCCTGGAAGCGCAGGGAGGATGAGAGAGCTGAGGGATGCTCGGGCAGGGCGGGAGCGAGGTGGGATTTATCATTCCTGGCCCCAGGGAGCTGAGGGATGCTCGGGCAGGGCAGGAGCGGGGTGGGATTTATCATTCCTGGCTCCAGGGAGTTGCAGCTTCCCCTGCTCTCTCCCGGGTGATTTTCCCGGCAAATCCAGGGAGCTCCAGCTGCTCCCCAGGCAGCTCCCTCGGGCTGGGAGGCTCGTGGAGCTCCGTGGGGACCGGCAGGCAGTGCCAGGAGGTGTCCGGGTCCCCGGGCTGTGCCCCAGGGCTGGGCTGCAGCAGGAGGGAGAAGCAGCCGCTCCAGGCAGAGCCGTAGGAGCCGGGGGCAAGGAAAGGGAATAAAGCCCTGGCACAGCCCCGTGCCCAGCCCCGGGGTGTGCGTGGGCAGAGGGATGGCAGGAGCTGAGGAGGAGGCACCAGGGAGCCCTGGGCAGCACAGGAGGTGGTGGGGAGCGGGCCTGGGGGGACCCTGGTGGCAGCAGGGGTTGGATTTGGGAGCAGGGAGGCTCAACCTTCACCCTTCAGCCCGTATTGCTCAGCAAACCCTCCTGGATTTCGGCAGAATTGCTCAGAGACAGGAAAAGCAAAAACATTTAAAGCATCAAACTTCTGCCCTTCAAGCTCCTTCCAGCTCAGCCAGGAGAAGATGTGGGGTCCCCATGTCCCCCTCTGCCCTGAGACAGAGCCAGCCCTGCCTGGGCCAGGGGTGTCATGCAAAAAAACCCTCAATTGTGAACCTGTACTTAAGGACTGCGCAGCCTGAGGGGGCCGAATTAAGGTTACACAGGCAAATGTAACGCTGCTACTCCTAAATGTGAGCCCAGGACTGTGCAGCTGGCAGGGTGATGGCTTTAGGAACAGGACAGTTTGGAGGCTGTTGTTTTGTCTTAGCCGGGAACACAACAGGAACCACGGCTGGAAGGTGCAGGGAGCAGATAGCTGCGCCCTGGGGAGGGCCCCGGGGCCAACCCCCAGCAGCAGCTCCCTGTCACCTTCTCCAGAGTGACAAGGATGAGAGCAATTTGGAAAAATTAAACGCCAATAAATAAGGTCAGGGGAGCTGGAAGCAAAGAGTGGGGTTGGGGACTAGGAAAACCTTCTGGCTGCCAGACCAATATTGCTAAATTAGAAAGGCACAGAATATCCTGAGCTGAAAGGATCCACCAGGATCATCCAGTCCAACCCCAGCCCGTGCCCAGAGCCCCCAACAATCCCCCCTGGGAATCCCTGGAGCAGTGTCCAAACGCTCCTGGAGCTCTGGCAGGTTTGGGGATGTGCCCATTCCCTGGGGAGCCTGGGCAGTGCCCAGCACCATCGTGAGTTCCCACTCACCCCTTGCTCCTGTGTGAGCTTGGCTGCTCTGTGACTGTGCTCCACTAATGGTAAATATTTTCCAATATATGAAGATATTCCAATAAACAGCTCTGTCTGCAGGGGAAGGATCCTCTGGTCTCAATATCGTGCTCCAGCCTAGCTTGGTTCTGGAGATGCTGATAAAAAAGAGGAGGAAGAGCAACTTTTTGCAAAGAGAGAGAGAGAGTGGAAGAACAAAGGGGAATGGTTTTAAACTGACAGAGATTTAGATTAAAAATTAGGAGGAAATTCTTCCCCGGGAGGGTGGGGAGGCCCTGGCACAGGTTCCCAGACAGGTTCCCAGAGGATCCCTGGCAGTGCACAAGGCCAGGCTGGATGGGGCTTGGAGCAGCCTGGGACATGGCAGGGAGGTGTCCCTGCCATGGCAGGGGTGGCACTGGATGACCTTGAGATCCCTTCCGACTCAAACCATTCTGGGATTCCATGATCCTGTCAGAGCGGCAGGAGGAAGTCAGAGCATCCCTCTCCCATTTTCCAGCCTGAGGAAGGGCTGATGCAATGCAAATGAGAAGCAGGGAGCTGGCAGAGGGAAATCACTCCCCAGAAATGCAATCAGGCCGTGGGGCTGTGAGGAGAAGTCATGCGGACAGGAGGGCAGGAGGCTTCCAAAGGGCTGAGTCATGTAATTGCCTGTTGAGAAAATCCTGCCTCCATGTCTCTAACGATAACAAACGAGCTGGAAATCTTAATCAGCCTCCTGCTTTGGAGCGTTAATGATAGAATTTGGGGCAAGGAACAAGGTGGGGGATGATCCCCAAAGAGGAGAGACTCACCAGCCCCTCCGAGGAGGTGCTGGCCCTCCTACCAGCGGCAGCGTTTAGAGACAGGGTGGCACCAGTGGGTGGGAAATGTCCCCAGGCAGCGTTTGCTTCCCTCACCGAAGGGCCATCAGCAGCAGAGGGGCCCCTGTGTCCCACCCACCCCTCCTGGGGCCCACGGAGCAGCTGTGAGGGTGGAAGGGTCCAGCTGGGATTTGGGATGACCTAGTGAGACCAAACACAGGGACAGCCCTGGCTGGGGTGTTTGGAGGGACAGCCTGGGGTGTTTGGAGAGACAGATGCTGCAGGTGACATGCCCTGAGCAGGGACAAGGCTCCACCAGGCCCTGGGAACGCTGGCCATGGATCCTGCAGCTCCTTCCAGCTGGATCTCAACCATGGGGTCAGCAGTGTCACCCAGTGGGGACACCACAGCCACCTCCCCTGACCCTGGGATGAAGGTGCCACCACCTGAACTCTCCTGCCTGGAGCTGCTTTGGGAAGCCACGGGAATTTGCAGACCCCAGCAGCTCCCAGGTCTGTGCTCCATCCAGCTGCTGTCCCCACAGCTCAACCCTCACCTGTGGGCAGGGGAGCTGCTCTGGCAGCCCAGCTGCTCATCTTCAAACCCTTCAGCCTCTCTCCCCGCTCCTGTTTTCTCTCCACATGACCCCTGCAGGGTTTGGCAGCCGGTTCAAAGGGCTGCTGCAAAGGTGGGAATGTGAGCAGAGCTGTGACATGTCTTGGCAGTGAGGACCAGGGGGGAAAACCCAGGTGGTTTTTAAACCAAACACGAATTTCCTTTTTCCTGGTTTAGAGCTCTGTCGGGTGTTTGTGTGGCTGCAGGTTTCTCAATCCCATTCCCACTTTTAGTGTGGCAGGGGGTGGCAGAGGGGCACTCTTCCAATGACACTTGACCCCCTGTGCCTGCCAAAACCAAAAACCTTTGTCTACCAAACATTTACCTGACCAAAACATTCCTTGCTGCCTGGGCCCTGGGGAAAATGCCTTCTTGACCCCACAGAGTGAGAAGTCCCATGTGTCTCTTATCCTGGATTTAAACTATTATGGATCCCATAAATCCATCCTGGGTTTATCTCCACTTCTCCAGGGCATTTCTCACTGCCAGCCTCTGGCTGTCTTCTCCTGCAGCAGCTCTGTGAGCTGTGACAAACTGGAGGAGGGACAGCAGAGGACATCACTGGGATCATAGAACCATGGAATGGTTTGGGTGGGAAGGGACCTGAAAGGTCATCTAAATCCAGCCCCCTGCCATGGCAGGGACACCTCCCACTGTCCCAGGCTGCTCCCAGCCCCAATGTCCAACCTGGCCTTGGACACTGCCAGGGATCCAGGGGCAGCCACAGCTGCTCTGGCAATTCCATGCCAGCCCCTGCCCATCCTGCCAGGGAACAATTCCTTCCCAAGATCCCATCCAGCCCTGCCCTCTGGCAGTGGAAGCCATTCCCTGTGTCCTGTCCCTCCAAGCCCTCATTAATAATCTCTCTCCACTTGTAGCTCCTTCAGGCACTGGAAGGTCACAATTTGTTCACTCCAATGCTTCTCTTCCAGGCTGAACAATCCCAGCTCTCCCAGCAGAGCTGCTCCACCCCTCTGTCCATCCTGGTGTCCTGCTCTGGAATGTCTCCAGCAGCTCCCTGCCCATCCTGTGCTGGAAGCCCATTCCCCTTGGAAGCAGAGGCTTGGCATGGCTCTTTCCTAACTATGGGATGTGGCAGCAGCTTCCCTGAACACAGAGAGGAAATAGTGGGATTTGAGCACCCTCAGGACACCCCCCACAGCAGCTTTGTCCTTGCACCAGGACTGAGGACTCCATGCACGGCTCAGCACAGCCCTAAGCCCAGCTGGTGGCTGGGAGCTGCTTAAAAACTTTAATTTTGGGGGGCTGTGTTTCCACAAGAAAAAACAGCTCTGCAGCCAACATGAAGCTCTCAGACCCTGCTGCTGCCAGGTGGGTCCACAGCCAGAATTCCCTGCAGCTTCCCATAACCACAACATTTCAGCAGCCGCTTTCAGACACTTGGCTGGGACTCCTGAAAAAAAAAAACATCTGCTCTGGGTGCCTCAACGCGAGCATGGAAAGAAACCTGTGGGTGGAAAGCAGGGGTTTATCTGATGGCTCAGAGCTGCTGCAGAACCCAGGGACGTTCCCTGGCTGCTGCTGATGACAGGGCCAGCTCAGGAAGCGTTTCCATGAAGGTGACAGTGGGAAGGTCCCTGATTTCAGGTGTCTGGAGCAGCTGCTGGAGCAGTGGATGTGCTCAGGAGCAGCCCAGCTCAGGGCTGGTCATTGTTTTGTGTCTCAAGGCGCTGGGGTTTGACGAAACACTGCCCCAGTGATGTAAATCAATGATGCACTTGGCTCTTCAAGGATTTTTTGGTCAAGCCAGCACACTCTGAAAATATTCTGCATAAAGACCTCAGCAGTTTTTGGCTTGGTTTGGGAAAAATTGAGTCAGTCAGTTTTTTTTTTCTGGTGGCCAAGGAAAAGTTGGTGCCCTACATAGAGGGAGATCCTCTTTCCTTCAATTCAGCTTTTAATTGCAGGCATCAAATAGTCATTGAAATAAAAGCACTGGATGTCTCAAGGCTGGGGACAGCCAGGCCTCCCTGGGGCAGCACTGAAGCCACTTTTAGGAGCCCCCCAATCTTTTTTTTTCCCAGGTGAACCCCCGGTCCCATGCAGGTGTCTCCCTTGTGGAGCTGTGGGAAGCTCTGCTCCCAGGAGGATGAATCACGGCAGCAGAGCTGGGTTTGTTTGCTCTTAGACTCCTTCAAAGAGAAGATTCTGTGGTGTTGGGCATCATGCCACCAGGAGCAGTGTCTGGGCAGAGCAGGGAGGGAGGGTCTGGGTCTGGGCATTTGGTTGGGATGTGGAATTTTGATCCTCTATGAAGAGCACCGTGGGTTGAAGCCCCTTCTGTGGGGAACAGAGGGAGAAAGGCCCTTCTAGGGAGTCATTGGGAGGTGGGAGGACATCAGTCACCTCCTGGAGGTCCCTTTTTCCCTTTGCAGATGAAGATGTATCCCAGGATAACTTCTGTCAGGACTGGTATGGGGTCAGCCAGGGCCAGGCAGCTGGGGCAGCTCTTGGTGGCCAATGGTGCAAGGAAGATCAGAAGGACATTTCCACCCCCAGAAGGTTTTTCCTGTGGAGGTGGAAGCTGTTTCACTGCCTGTTCCTCTCACTCTGACTCTGAAGTTTTTGGAGCAGCATGTTCTCCCAGTGGGAGACTTTTTCATGGATGGCAACAAGCTGGGAGATCGGGGAAGGTCTGAGGCAGAAGAGAGGATGGCATGGTGGGAGGCAGGGGAGGCTGTGGGAGGGATGGAAGTGCTGGAGATGAGACCCAAACTCCCCCTCAGCCTCACAGCCACAGGATGTGTCTCCACTCACCATTTCTCCCTAAATCCAGCAAAATTCACTGGCAAAGGAGGGTTTGAACCACTCACACTTCATCCCCAGCAGGACTCTTTCCCTCCCCCTCTCATTACACTGGCATAACTGTAATTATCCCGGGTATAATTAACAGAAAGCACGTTTCCAGTGTCAGCAAGCAGCCTGTGTGTGTGCTGAGCCCATCTGGCAGAGCTCCTATCTCTGCCTCACAGCAGAGGGGCAGCACTGCCTGGGGACCGCCAGCAGGACAGCTCAGGGACAGCCAGCTGCGGTGTGAAGGTGGCAGTTCGCAGGCACAGCACCCCAAAAGTGGCCAGCAGAAGTGCAGGGACACCCCAGCCCTCTGTCCCCAGTGACAACATGGTGTGGGAGAGAACTCCTGACCTCTCAGGCTTTGCAGCCCAAATCTTTGTCACCCAGGAGCCATCGCTGGTGCCCAGGAGATGGGTGGAACCAGAGAAGGACGTGCAGACAGATTTACTTGGTCCAGTGCCCAGATGACACAGTTCTACCATTCACATTTCCACCACAGAGAGAAGCTGGCCTTGCCCACACCGTTGGCATTTTGGGGACACTGCACGGGCCCCCACAGAATCATGGAATTACTTAGGTTGGAAAAGACCTCTAAGATCATACAGTCCAACCATTAACCCAGCACTGCCGTGTTCACCACTAAACCACATCCTCAAACACCACATCTACACATTTTTTGAACACTTTCAGGGGTCGTGGCTTCACCACCTGTGCCAATGCCCGATATCTAAATTTTTCCTGATATCCAACTCAAACCTCCCCTGGCACAACCTGAGTCTATTTCCTCTCGTGTTTTTTCCCTGGGAGCAGAGCCTGACCCCCCCGGCTGTCCCCTCCTGTCAGGAGCCACAAGGGCCCCCCTGAGCCTCCTTTTCTCCAGGCTGAGCCCCTTCCCAGCTCCCTCAGCTGATCCTCACAGGACTCCCTCTCCAGCCCCTTCCCCTCTCCAGGGAATTCAGGACACAGGAGGCACAGGAATGACCCAGAAGAGCTGTGTCCACCTCTCAGCCACTCATGGGTCCGTGCCCAGTGTCACAGCAGAACTGAGCCCAGCAGAGCTGAGTTTTTCCCAGCAGAGTTTGGCCATGTCACACAAGCCAGGCTGCTGCTGGTCAAAGACACCTCTGAGTGCCTGTACAAGACTGAGCTCCAAACTCACCCTCAGCAGGAAAAACCTTTGCTCGCTGTTTATCTTGACTGTCCAGTGTCACACACCCAGCCTGGGCACTCTGCACCAACCCTTCAAGCCCTGTTTCCCCAGGTTTTTGGGGTCGGGGCTAAAGGAATGCATGCTGGAAGAGGCAACGAGGCAATGGAAACACCCACCAATCACCCCGGCAGCCCATCGAGCAGAAAATGGATGCAAGGCACGGCTGGATCCAGCTTTGCATGTGTTTTGATGACTGAGAATCCGGGCTGGAAGTGACTTCTTGTACCCTCATAACCCACAAAAGCTGCGGCTGCGGGGACCCGTCGGTGCTGCGGGCTCCATGCCCCACGGCCGGCCCGAGCCCTTGGGAACAGCTGCTGGTTCTCTGTCCGTTCAAGTGAGGGCACGTCCCGAGCTCTCTCCAGCGCCGGCACTTCCCTCCTGTTCCCTGCCAAGACGGAGAGAAAATATTCCACGAGCGCACCAAGCGCTCAAGCTCCCCCAAAGGCCGCGGGAGCGCAGCCCGGGGGCAGGAGGGGCACAAAGACGTGCCCGGGGCTGCCCCTTTAACATGGAGGAGCCGGGGCAGAGCTACCGGGCAGAACTACCGGGCAGAACTACCGAGCAGAACTACCGAGCAGAACTACCGAGCAGAACTACCGCTCCCGGCGTCCAGCGCCGCTCCCTGCCCGCGCTCCGCGCCCAGCGCCGCACGCCGGGGACTGTAGTTCCCCCGCACCCCGGCTCTGTGGGCAGGGGGCACGAAGGGAGAACCACCCCAAAATGGGGTTTGGCTGCTGCTGGAGGGTGAGGAGGCGCCGCTCTGCAGCCGGCGCTCCGTGCCCCCGGTGCGGTTCTGGGCAGGAGGGGGATCCCCGCTGTTGGGGGCTCGGGGGACCAGGCTGGGGGTGCCAAGGCTGGGGGGGCTCAGGGTGCGCAGGCTGGGGGACTCAGGATACCCAGGCTGTGGGGGGCTCGGACGGGGAGCACTCGGGGTGCCCAGGCTTGAGGGGTTCAGGGTGGACAGGTTGGGAGGTTTGGGGTGTCCAGGGTGCCCAGCCTGGGGGGCTCAGGGTGTCCCGGCTGGGAGGGGCTTGGTGTGCACGTGCTGGGAGTGCCAAGGCTGCGGGGACTCGGGCTGGGGAACTGGGGGGTGTCCAGACAGCGTTCAGGATGCCGGGACTAGGGGGGAAATCAGGGTGCCCAGGCTGGGGGGGCTCAGCCACATCCCCGCCAGCCCAGCGGGCGCTGGTGGCGGTGCCAGCGGCAGCGCGGGGCTGAACACGGGGCTGTGCCCGCACCCCCGGACCGGACGCTGGCAGGGCTGACCCCAGCCTGGGCAGTGCGGCAGGGTCGGGCTAGCCCGGGTACGTCCCGGTCCGGTCCAGTCCATCCCGTCCCGTCCCTTCCCTTCCCTGGTCCATGCTGATCCACCCCATCCCGTTCCTTCCCGGGACATCCCGATCCACCCCATCCCGACCGGTCCGGTCCATCCCGTCCCTTCCCGGTCCATCCCATCCCGATCCTCTCCGGTCCATCCCGGTCGATCCCATCCTGGTCCTCTCCGGTCCATCCCGGCCCGATCCTCCCCGGTCCATCCTGGTCCATCCCGGTCCATCCCATCCCGGTCCATCNCCCCCCGGCCCACCCCATCCCGACCCTCCCCGGTCCATCCCGCCCCGTCCCGGCGGCGCTGGAGCGGCCTCGCCTTCCCGTGGTGCAGCGCGGCCGCGGCCCCGCCGCGCCGCCATGTTGTCGGAGTGAGCGGCCGGGGAGAGGCAGCGGCGAGCGGCCGGGGGGGGCCCGGCATCCGTCTGCATCCGAGCGCTCCGCCCGTGAGTACCGGCCCGGGGCCGGCCCCGCCGCGCCGCGGACCCCCGCGGACCCGCCCGTGGGCGCATATTGGCGGGGGGAGCGGGAGGAGAGGCCCCAGGCCGCCCCGAAGGCGAGCGGCGGCGGGGGCGCTGCGCCGGCGCTCCCGCCCGGCTCCGTGTCGGGGCCGCGGCCTGGGCCCATTGTTAGCGGGGAGGGGGCGCGGGGGGACCCCCGGGCTCCCAGCGCGGCCCCGCGGGCGCTCCGGTAACGGGGACAGGGGTTATTGTTGGGGGGGGTGCGGGCCCATCGCAGCCCTCACCCGCCTTGCCCCGGGCCCGGCCCGCCGGGGGCTCCCCACTGCTCTGGGGGGCTCCCCCTTCTCCTGGGGAGGGTCTCCCCTTTCTCCCGGGTGGGTTCTATCCCGGGGAGCTCCCGCTTCTCCCGGGGGCTCAATCCCGGGGCGCTCTGTCTCTCCGGCCGAGGCCGCGCTTTGTTGCCCCTAGGGCTCCGGGGGGTGATTGGGTTCCTTCCCCCTCGGTTTTTGGGGGGGTTCGGCGGCTCTGGGGGTCCCTGGAAGAGGAGGGGGTCGGGGCTCGCAGGGGGAGGGAGGAGAAAGGCAGACAATCCTTTCAGATGTGCTGGGTGACCCTGGGGGTTTTGTGTTTGTGTGGGGTTTTTTCCCCCCTTGTTTTTATCTCGTGCTCACATAACAACAGCCTCGGCCCCTGTGAGCCGCAAACTTGGAATTTTAAGAGCGTCTCGACCCAACCTGAGAAATGCTCTGATTTTTTGTTGTTGTTGTTGTTATTTGCTTTGGTCAATGTTTAATAACTTTGTTCGGAGCAGAGATTTTATTAGGCAGATCATGGGTAAGGAATTTCTTTTATTAAGAGGGATGAAGGGGTAAGGGGGACCGTGGGTCCGGTTGGGTTTTAGGGCTGGTTTTGGGAATCCGATGGGTCAGGAATTCGGCGCTGCGTCTGCCCAGGTTTTCAGGAAAACACAGGGATAACGTTAAAAGTTCTGCTAGGCCACACAGCTCTCAAACAATGGCTCTGCTTTCATTTCCAGTGGAACTTTCAAAAAAAAACCCACCCAACCCAAACTCCTCTGCTTTGGGGCTGAACTTTTTTGAAACGGGCGTTTTACGCCGTGTTAATTCTGTAATAATCCGTGATTTTGAGGGGAATATGAAATCAGAGCCGTGAGGACCTGGCTGTGGAGCCGGGCTCTGTGTGGATTAGAGCTCCTTTATTCAGTGTTGTCACCACCGGTGCTTCAGACTTGCAGGGAGATTCCTCCGAAGTTTTTTGTTGTTTGTGGAACGTCCCATAATCTCTGAAGTATTCTGCCTGCAGAATTCTGGAGCGGTTCATTTCCACGCCGTGTTTTCATGCAGGGCGAAGCAGAACCGCCTGTCCTGAGCGTGGTGTAGTGGCGTGGAAACCTTTGTTTGCAAATCCGGGGTTCTGCCCAGCGAACGCTTTCACCTGGGAAAAGCTGATCCTCTGTTTTTAGGAAGAGTTTGGGAATGAAAGAGGCTCTGGAGGCCCTGAGCAGCTGCGGGGTTGCCGTGCCTGTGTAGGTGACTGCACTATTCCCGGGGCTCCACGAGCTTTGAATGACAGGATTCAGCTGTCCCGCTGCCTCGAACGCGGCATTCCCATAAAAACACGGCTTGGAACTAAACTTGAACTACCCACAATGCTCCCTTCCCCTTTGCTCCCTTTCAAAATGTCGCCTTTGCCAAGTTTTCCGCTCGTGTTTGGAGCAGCCCAAAGAGGAAGCGGCTGGGAGCAGCCTCTCCTTAATCCATTGACTGAGATTTTCTGGACCCTCCTGATTTTTACAATAACACCTTTTATGAACCCAGAAATTAATTAGTGTCTGTGGACAGGGGGACCTGCGGCCTTTTGAAGCAGCAAAGGCTGTGGCAATGCAACTTTGTACCTTGCTTCTCACTGGAAACGGGCTTGTCGCAATCTGTAGATACTGGAAATTTTTTGGTGGGGATTCATAGTATCTTCCTTTGTTTGTTTGTTTTTTTTTTACAGTCTGCCCTGAGATAACTTGTAACTTCCTTTCCAGGGGCCACTCAGATTTCATTGCTGCAGTTAGTGCACACCTCCGTTTGATGATAAATTAATTTCTTAGCATTAATTACTTAATTTTTTTGTTCTTTTTTTTGCATAAAGGAGCTTGAGTGCTTAATGTGATGTTACTGAATCATTTTGATATTGTTTGCTAAAGGGAAATTAAGAGGAAAATGCCATTAAACTGAACTGTAGTCTTAAAATCAGTCAAGATTTAGTCATATTGTGTTTTCAGTGTTTTTTCAAGTAGGGGAAAGGTGGTGATTTCCAGACTCTTTGAAAGCTGGAGGAGTGAGTCCTGTTGGATGTCCCTGGTATGTGAGTTGTGAGTGTATAAAAAGCCCTGCAGAGTGGCCCTGGGGGCTGTGTGTGTGCAGCACCAAATTAAGTTGGAGGTGCAATTAAAACAACCTGATCTCTGCAGTTTTTAGAGTCATTCTCCTCTGAATATTAACCCCACGCTTGGCTCGTGGGGCAAACCTGACAAAGTTTGATCAAAGATAGGACTCAGATTTTTTATTTTGGTCTTCCCACCGTTAGTAAATTGTTCTTGGAAGTTGTTTGTAGTAGTTGAGTGTTGTTCAGGGCTACTATGAGGAGCAGGGAGGGAACAGAGCTGCCTTTCAGGACCAAGCTCTGCAGCCACCAAGCTGCAACAGTGAAACATCCTGGGGCTGCTCTGCAGGAGCTTCTCAGGGCTCCACCGCCCCAATTTCATCCTCAGAACCCTCTGTGGGGCTGCATTTAGGTACCTCAAGTCATAAGCTATTTTTAATAAAGATTAATTCAGACTATCCCGTGCCTTTAAGAATTAATTTTGCTTGTTGTGTGTTACATAGTGGGGGAAAACACTTTGCTCTTCACACCTGTAGTGCCTTTATTGCTCTGATAGTCCTGCCTTAAAACAACAAACAAACTTCTGTGGTTTTGTGCAGCTGGAATGTTATCAAAATATTTGGGGAATAGGAAGTTAGTGAGTTGCTGTCAGCTTAGTCTTCAGGTTTTCCTCCTGCTTGCAGATCATTTGGATGTATGCAAAGCACATGGAGTATTTCAGTTATTGGGGTATTTTATTGGGGTGTTCAGTGCTCTGGGTACTGAGAATGTGTTGGAGTTGTTCAGTTTTCCCCCAGTGCCATCAGCAGCAGGACCAGCAGTGCTGGCTGTGCCTGTTCTGGAAAGTTCTGCTGAGATCCCAGGTTTGCTGCTCTTTCTCCAGGGAATCCCATAAAGCATGTCCGTGGGTTTAATGGCTCCTGAGCACAGTTCCTGAGAGAACAGGGAGAGTGCACGCTGTGTTTGGGGCTCCATGAACTGTGTGAGCAGAAATCCAGGATTTGTAGTTTGCACTGGAAAAAAAAATCAAACCAAAACCAAACTGTTGCTTTGCTGCTTTGTATGACTGAGGGAATACTTTGGGATACAGGGGGCCTCGAGTGTTTGTATGGGTGGGGATCAGGCCTCTTTTCCCTGGTGTAAGTGGGCACAGCAGGTTCTGGTGTCACTGCCTTTCGTGGGTTTTTTGGGGGCTTTTTCCCAGCAGTTTTCCAGTCAGTGTGTCCCCATCTCAAGAATTGCCCTTCTGCTGGTGCTTCATGGGCATCCTGTGCATGCTCTGAGCCCATGCAGTACACAATGTGGGATTTCTGTGCAGTTTTGGTGCTGCTGGAGCTGCTGGGTTCACGGAGCAGAGTGAGTGTTGAAGGAGTCACATTTGCCACAGCGATGTTCCCCTGCCAGTCACGAGATGGGTGTGTTATTTAACACTCAGAGCTGCAGCTGGGAGGATTTCATGTCTCTTTCCCCTCTATTTCCCCCATGTCCCCCCTGCAGGTGTTGGTGGAATGAGCGTAGCGTGCGTGTTGAAGAGAAAAGCAGTTCTGTGGCAAGACTCGTTCAGCCCCCACCTGAAGCAGCACGCTCAAGACACAGCCAACCCCACCATGCCTGTGGTACTGACATCTGGCACAGGCTCGCAGGCTCAGCCACAGCCAGCTGCAAACCAGGCCCTTGCAGCAGGGACACACTCCAGCCCCGTGCCGGGATCCATAGGAGTGGCGGGGCGCTCCCAGGACGACGCCATGGTGGATTATTTCTTCCAGAGGCAGCACGGGGAGCAGCTCGGGGGAGGAGGCGGCGGCGGCGGCTACAACAACAGCAAACACCGCTGGCCCACCGGGGACAACATCCATGCAGAGCATCAGGTAGAAAACCACTCCCAGCTTTCCCAGCTCTGCCCTGCAGGCTTCTCAGAGCTGCTTTTCATGGTGCTCTTCCAAAGCTGGAGCTGGTTCTGGTGGAGTTGGAGTGGCGACAGTAGTGCTGTTTGTTTCCTCTGTTCAGGGTGGCGGTGCCCCGGTAGCTCTGAGCTGAAAGGTTTCTGCCCTTGAGGGTGTTGAAATCCCAAATCCCAATCCACTCCCTGTGACAGTCGAATGCATGTTTACAAAATTCATCACTCCCTTTATTGATTTTTTCTTTCTGATGTGTGAACCAGCACAGCCGTGACTGCTGCTGCTGCTGCTTTTCAAATCTGTTGCTGTAGTTAAATAATTCTTATGTAATGGTATTACAAAACTGCCAATGCATGTAGGTTGGGCTTTTACCATTCCCAATATTGGAAAACTCAGGAGTGGAAGTTGCTGGTGGTATGTTTGACTGGGTTTCTTTGCTTTGGGGTTGGGTTTTTATGGTTACCATGTAGAGGGGAAAGTGGTGATGATGTGGTGATGTAGCTGAACTGAGAAGAGCAGCTTTAAGAGTGTCACCAACCAGTAGTTTTAGGAACTTCTTAGAGCCACTCAGAGTCTCTAGAGGGGTGGTGGGCCAGGCTGTGTGGTAGTGGTGTTTACTAGAAGTCTTCTCAGCAGTTGCATTGTCACTTGTGCAGTTAAATGAGTGGCTGACTCACTCCACTCTGTCTGTGACCTGTAGCTCACTCATCAAAGACACGAGTGCTTCCTCTCCGAGGCAGCAGAACCCAAGTGTAAGCACATTTTAAAGCAGAATGATCCCTACAAATATTGCCAGGGCAGCAGACACAAAGCTTTTGCAACCTTTCTGAACATCTCCTGTCTCCAGTTTGTGGAATCAAAGGGGCCAAGCCCTCGCTCCTCTGCTGTGCCTCCTCAGGGGATGTGTTGCCAACCAGACCATTTAAAAGCAAATGTTGCAGGGAATTTTGCATCCTCACCGAAGGCAGTGTGTACATCAACAAAGAAATAAACCCAAGTGCCCTGTTAATTTGTTCTGGAAGAAAAATCACATAAAATACTGCAATATGAGCTAAGGAGCTAGGAAAATATTGTTGTTTTTCCCTTATGGAGAAATGTAGTATTTAGGTATCACTTCAGAAGAAATAACTGCTTTGAAACAGATGTAATTTTTCTGTTTATTATCCAAGTTTTCAGTCACTAACTGTAAAACTAGCTTCAAGAGACATCAGTGCCAGAGATCTTAATGTTTTATGTTGTGAAAGAAACAATAAACAAGAATTTCTTCATGCAAACTTGTAGGTTTTTCAAATCAAAGCAGCCACGAAGTCTTGGGGTGGAGATGCCTGGGCAGGGCCTGCTATGGTTTGGGCATTTTGTGGCAAGATGACTTCATGAATTAAAATGATGTCATAAATTCTCAATCTTCTTTCCCTCCAGCTCACACTTTCATCCTCCTTTCACTGCAAATCCCTGAAAGCAAAGACAACAAAACTCACTGGAGATAAGGGGGGTGGGGACAGGGCACTTCAAGCTTGCAATCATTAAAAACTCTGCTGGTATTTGAACTTTTGTGTATTTAATAATGGAAAGACTTAAACTTTCACTCAAACAAAAGAATCCTGCGTGTTCCAGAGGCTTGCCCTGTTGTCAGCACAAGTGTTGCTCAGCTTGATTTTCTTCAGTAACTTCTGGAATGAAATGATCCTGATAAGTAAACCACTTAATGAAAGGAAAGCTCATTAACTTATGCTAGTTTAAATGGAATTTTCAAATCCAGTTGCTGTATTGAGTGGCAGCAGGACAGTGGTGAGAAGGTGTGTGGACAGATCACACCTGCAGGGTGGAGCTCACAGAGATGATTCTGTGTGATGCTCTCAGTTTCCCTGGGAGCTGTGTGAGCTGAGGCTCAGGAAACACCCACCAGGCCAGAATTAACGTCGGGGTTTTTATCTGTTCTGCTTCCTGCTGGCTTTTACACTGTGATAAATGTGCTACAGCCAGAGTGCCACTGTTTTTGCATTCAGTGCTCATCTCTAAGCCAGTCTTTGTGTCTAATTTCTCCCAAGTCAGCTCTGAGGTGGGGCTCTAACCCTGCTCTCCTCTGTTTCTGATACCGAATGCCCCAGTGATGGATGGGCACTTCCATCAGAGTTTGGTGCTCCATCCTTCTTTTCCCATGGTTCTCTGCTTGCCTTAGGGTTTTATTCCTGGGAAGCAGAATGCAGGATATGTGTAATCCTAACACTGCCATTCTTTTTGACTTCTTGGCCACCTCCACATCTGCTTCTTAAATTATAAATTCCTTGGAGCAAGGACTAATCTTATGCATGCAAAATGATTTAATTCAGTTTGGGTTTAGCTGGGGTAGAATTGAATTTGGTCTGCAAGAACAGAAGTGCAAGGAAGTGCTGGGACGTGCAGGGAGTTAGGGAATCATTAGGGATGTCTCCTGATTCTCAGTTTCTTCTGGATGCACTTTTATTACTGTACTTTTCATTTTAGACTTTCAAAGATGGTTCAGCCTTGAAGACTGGTTAGGAAACTCAGTAGCTAAAAGATAATGGGAAGTCAGAAAAAAAAATAATTATAGGCTAATATAGGTTAATGTCTGCCTAGAGCTTGGGAGGTCGTAATTAAAGGTGGAAGGATTTTAATTGTTGAATCCCAGATTCCTTTTGTTGCGTGTGTAGCCAGACGTGTGTCTGTTGGTGATAACACTGCAGTGGCTTTTACCAAATGGTGCCATTTCATGGTGGCATTAAACAGCCAGGAGTGCTGTGAGTCACAGCTGAGCTGATTCCTCATTTTCCATGGGTTTCATTGTGATGTTCCTCCTGGTCACTTTTCCTCCTGGCAGCTCTGGGAATTGAGCTGAGAGGGACTTTAGCAGGAATGGCTTAAGGAAAAGTTTTTCCCGTCCTGGTGGTGTCCTTTCGTTGTGAGCAGCAGGAAAGTGCTGTGTCTCTTTTTGTTGTGCTTGGCCTGTTGCATTTCCCCCTTCTCCTCTGGAAGGTTTGTGTGGGGTTTCATTTTTATAGAAAATGAAGCAATTAAAGATGCCCCTGTCATTTCACAAATTTGAGTATCAAAGCTTCATCATCCACAAAAAAACTTGTGCTGTAAGGTCTTTGTCCCTGCAAAACACCAGAGTGGTGCTGGAATCAGATTTTTGATTTCCTAATTTGGTCTCTCAGATCTGAACAAAAATCCCAGCTATTTGCAGCTCCAAATCCTTAATCACCAAACTTGCAGGGAAGACACTTAACTGCAATTTTTTTCTCTTTTTATCTACAAAAAACAGCAGGATGAGGTTGGCTGTCAGGGTCCCCAGTAGTCTTGGTATCTGAGTGAGCAGGTTTAGGCTGTCTGATGCCTGGTTGCTGTTGGGCAGTGTTACCCTGGCTGCACTGGAGTGTTTGTGTGCTCTTTATCCAGCAAAACCACGGACAAGGATCAGGACATCACGTAGGGAAGGCACAGGATGGTCCCAGGTGAGGAATGGCCTGGGTTGGATGTGCCTTGGTTATGAAAGGTTGCACAGATCTCCTCACAAACCCAAACAGCCTCTGTGCTCCGGGGAGGAGTGAAAAGACACTCGGGATATTCAGCTGGGACAAGTTATCAACACTGAGCAGGTTTTGAGGAAAATTGGCCGGGTTTTCTTGGCTGGGTTCTCCTGTGGCTCGTGCGTGTGTGTGCTGGAGCTGCAGTGAAGGGAGAGTTCTGTGGTGGGGTCCCTCTGGAATTGCAGTCACTGGATATGCTCAGACTGTCGGAATTGCACTTGGGTAGTGTGGGAGTTGCTTGGTAGAAGCAAATGATTTTAGGCATTTGCTTTCTCTCAGAGCATGTTTAATTAATAATTGGAGACAATAGAACTCTGCAGGGATGGTCTTGTTGAATGTGGGGAATTTTTCACGTGGTGCTGGTGAAGAATAGTGAGCACAACAGGGCTGGGACTGGGGTTTCTGCTCAGTTTTGCCTTTTGGCAATGTGACCGTGCGAGTTCTTCACTGGGAGCTGGGATTTGAGCAGAGGCACAAGGTGATTCTGGCAGCACAGCTCCTCCAGCCTGGCTGCTTCCTGCCCTGGGAGCAGCTGGATCTGAGCACATTGCACAATGCTGGGTGCTGCTGGCAGGCACCGTGGCCAGAGCCTGCCTGAAAGTTGTGGCAAGATCCTCTAAAAAGGTCCTGGAAGCAAAGGCAGCCCTGATATTTGTTCTTCCAAAGAGAAATCGTGTTTAAGTGAGGCTTAACTCCTTAGGACAGAGATTCTGCCTCATCCCTGGCAGTGTCCAAGGCCAGGTTTGGGCAGGGGCTTGGAGCGGCCTGGGCCAGTGGAAGGTGTCCCTGCCCATGGCAGGGGTGGGATGTACTTGGGATTTGGGGTCTCTTCCAATCCAGACCACTCCATGATTTCTGATGTGCCTGTGGAAATGTGCTCCAAATAATTGGATGTGTTGTCTGTGCTGGGGTTGAAGGCATGGGGTGAGTCCCTTGTCACACAAACCATGTGACAGCACCTGTGGCTCAGCTCTTGAACGTGGTTTCTGACCTGTTTCATTAAACCTGTTGAGTTTTCATGGGAACTTCCTTGTGTCCCAGTGAACTGCTCAGAGTTTTCATTTCCCTGACACTGAAAGGGCTGTGCTAATTTGATACCCAGGTAATTTGAAACATAATTCCTTGCTGAAATGGAATGTCTGGTTTGGCTGATCTGTTTCACAGAGATTTCTCCATAGTGGAGGGGTAGCTTGGGAGGGGAGCTGGAACATTTAATTTGGTTTTCTGCTTTGTGTTGCCCCCTGAAAATGTCTCCTGAGGTAGAAAGAGCACGAATAGATTGGCTCCGTTGGATATTTCAGGATGGAAAATCCTTGTGATATACAGGAGAGAGAAAACACTCTGAAACATTCAGAAAGTTACTCTGAGAATCTGTTTCCTCAAAATCCGTGGATTTTACTGTTCCTGATGGGCAGCTGCAGATAAGATTGTCCAGTTGGGATTACCCAAATGACCTGGTGTGGTATGGTTAGGATTTCTCCCTGGTTGTTGCTGTTCTGCTCTGCTTCCTTGCCATGGTGCTCACTCAGGAGGAGCAAAAACACTTTCACATTACTGAATTTACAAATTTCGGTGCTTCCAGAAGACTTCAGGTATTTCGGTGGATATCTTGTAGGGTGTGCTTTGAAAAGAGGTTTATTACAGGACTCGTCCTGCTTGTTTTCTCCTGTTGTTTTCTCCTCCCTTCTCCCCAACTTTGCTCCCCCCTTAGTAGCTCCTTTGTGGTTTGCTGAGTTGCTGTGATCTCCTTGTGCTTCTGCAGAGCACGTTGTGATCCTGGGAGCATTTTTGTAAATGGGTGAAACCTTACAGTGGCTCTGAGCCCCACAATCCTCCCCCAGCCTCTCAGTCCCTCCCCAGCCACCCAATCCATCCTCAGTCGCCTGTTCCTCAGGAACTGCCACAGATTTCAGCTGCTGATCAGAAATCTGCTCGCTAAAGAGCTGTTGCAGGGCATTGTCTCTGGCTTGCCTGGCTCGGAGAACTCTCTCTTAGGTGTATCAGGGACGATTTCCAGGCTGTTTTCCCTGAGTGCTGATGTCAGGCTGAACAAACGCTCCTTTGTGCAGCTGCCATGTGATGCAGCTCCCTCCCGGCAAGGAGCTGCTCTCGGCTCTCCTGTTACTCCTGCCTTTGTTAGGGATAACTTCTATTCCAGGGCAGTTGTTTTTATTGGGAACATCTGGCCCTGGTTCTTGCCCTGCTCACACTTTGATTCTGGGGTGAAACTTGACTGTTGCTAAACCCTCAGTGAGTCCCGGTCAATGTGGCACGAGGCCACTCTCTGACTTCTGACAGAAGTGCCTTGCACTGCAATTAAACATTGCTGCATCCATTTTCCACATCTTTTTCCCTCTGGATTTAAACCTGGGAAGGTCAGAGTAGGGCTGGGAGTGAAAGGAAAAGCCCCCCAAGGTCAGATCTTAGTGTGGCCCCAAGCTGTTACACAAACCCAGGGCTCCAGGCTCACATCTGGGATGCAGAAGATGGTTTTCCAAAGGTATTGCCGGCTCCAGCAGGACAGAATTAAGGTTGTTTCTTCCCTAATCCAGTATTTTTGAATCCTGCACCCCAATACTGCCTGAGACATGGCAGGGTAACCTAAATTCCACATTAATGAAGCACCTCCCTGGGTGGATGAAATGGGAGGAAAAACATAATTAGCTAAGGAAGGAGAGCCCCTCTGCAAGGCTGCCTTTGCTGCAGTTATTTCTGTCCCCTGAATCATTAATCAGCCTGGCCCCATGCCAGGGAAGGCATTAGCCAATCTGCAATTTCAATGGCTTTTTGCTTCCAGTGCTAATGGTACTAGCAATTCTAACCATGAATCCTTTACTACAAAAATAGTAGTTAAACCACCTAATCCTGTCTAATACTTGTGACTTCACATTCTTTCTTTACCCACAATTGTTATGGGAGAAGGCTAAAAATAGTGCAGTAATCAGTTGATAGAACAACATATTTTAACCCTGCTCTGGTTGTCAGTAGCAAACCTGTTGTGGAGTGTGATGCTTTCCTTGCTGTCAGCTGAGGAATGCATTTCCCCTCTCCTGGATGCTGGAAATGTGTCTGAATGCCCTCAGAGCTGGGATTTTCTGAAATAACCTCCTCTGTGAGCTGTTCAAACAAGACAAACTCAAGCCGCCTCCCCCAGCTGAAGGAGGATTTGTTTCCAGCTGAAATTTGTAAACCTTTAGTTCATTTAAAGACCTTTAACAATTGTGAGTATATAAATCAAAATATTCAGCTGTAGCTTTTGGTTTTCTCCTCTCCATTCTTAGGATATTTCTTCATTTTGCCGATTTTTGTTCTTTCTGTCTCAATTCTGGTGTTCTTGCAGTAATGTTGACTTTTTTTTTGAGGGATGATTACAGAGAAGTGTTTGGTTGAAGTTTTTTGTTGTTATTTTTTTAATTGCAAATTGAGCAAGACTTAAAATACGGAGGCCAAATGGATGGAAATGTTCCATTCACACTTGCAGAGTGCACAGGAATTAAAAATAAATATCCAAGGAATAATCACACACTGGAGGAGCTCTGGGTAAGCACCTGGAATGTACAGACAGGGAGAACTTAGAATCTCTCATCTTGTTTTCTCACAAACAGAAAAATGCTGTTGGATTTTCCAGGTCAGGTTGGAAAGAGATTGGAGCAACCTGGGACAGTGGGAGGAGCCCCTGCCCATGGCAGGGGTGGGATGAGATGGGCTTTAAGGTCCTTTCCACCCCGAGTCAGTCTGGAATTCTGGGATCTTAGAGCTGAGAAATCAGGACATGTGTGTCTCTCTGGAGCATTATAACAATAATATAATTTCTCACACTTGTCTGCAGCAGTGGAGGAGCAAAACAAGAGAGATCCCCGTGTTGTGGGGTGCAGCCCTGGGCAGGGCTGGGATCCTGGCAGGCTCCTCCAGCCCTCCAGGAGCTGAGCCTGCAGCAGCAACGAGCCCTTCCATGGGTTTGTGTTCCCAGCACCCATCCCTTGCCATGCTTTTGTTTGCCAGGATGGCAAGAGGAGCTCAGAATTCCGTGTGGAATCTGTGGGATGCCCTGGAGTTGGTGTGCAGGGCTGAGGGCAGCACTGGGCCCTGGCATTTACTGCAGATCAAAGGAAAATTGAAATTATTTATTTGCATGTTCCAGTTTCAGGAATTCCTGCCTTTGCAGGGTCCATCCTGCCTCGGTGGGAGCAGATCCCTCCTGGCCAGGAGGGGAGTTGGGGGAACAAGTGCTCCAGTCTGAGAGAGGGAAGGTGGATCCTGGGGTAAGGAAGGGCTGGGAAGGGGAAAGGCAGCCTTGGGAATGGCAATGGGAACAATGAGGGAATGGGAACCTGGAGAGCTGGGGCTGGCACAGGTTTGCTGTGGTTCCCCTCTAACAGAATTGGCTAAATGAAAACTGAGAATTTAAACCCTCTTCAGTCACTGTTACCCGCAATAACTACAGGTATTGTATCTATTTAGTGTTCAACATGAAAAAAATAAAAAATCATAAATCTGGCTTCATGGTGCACTTTTAGAGACAAGTTTAGATCATTACTAGAATATCTCTTATCTCAAATATTTTTTAGATTCTTTCTCTCCAAAGAAATTTCTAGTTAGTTTTCTATTTTTTTTCCTCCCGTATGCCTGATTGTTTTATTTCTTTGTTTAATTCCACTTGCCTTTTGCTTCCTGGGAAACCTCTCCTGTATAAGGAGGAAGAAAAGAATCCTTTGGGGTTGAGAGTGAAATTTAGCCTTGGATAGTTTGGCTGCCTGTCTGCCCAGGTGAATGTAAATTCTACATAAATGAGGATTCCTTAATATACAAAAAACTGGTGTGCAATCCCCTGGGATGCCTGAAATGTGATACAGCCCTGCACTTGGAATTTATATGTAAAGGTCATTTTAGCAACCGTATTTGCTTAATATAAGGTGCAGTATTAACACAGATTGTTGACATTAATATTTACCTAAAATTACAATTCACCTGCTTTGCCGGTTTCTCTCAAGGCATAAAAAGCCCCCTTGGATTATTCTAGAGTGAAAAAACACTGTCCTGGAAATCTGCAAGGTAAATTCCCTGTTGTTGTCATGCTAATTTGTTGGGTTTTCAGCTCCCTGTTTAGTAATCAGAAGGACAGTTTGGGGCCCTGGCTGCTGTTAATTGACCTGAGTGCAGAATCCCTTTGACAAGTGCCATTCCCCCGGGCCTGCCTGTGCTGGGATCACATGAACCTGAGTTTGCAGCACCAGCAGGGCCCTGGCTCCTGTCAGGAGCTGGGCTTTGGTGCTGCTGCAGGTTTGGAGAGTCCTGGAATTCTGCTTTTGTGGGATCTCAGGTGGTTTGGTTGGCTTTGGAGATAATCCAGTGCCCCCCCGCCATGGTAGGGACACCTCCCACTGTCCCTGTCCAGCCTGGCCTTGGACACTGCCAGGGATCCAGGGGCAGCCACAGCTGCTCTGGCAATTCCATCCCAGCCCCTCCCTACCCTCCCAGACAGGAATTCCTTCCCAATATCCCCTTCCCAAAATCTCCACTTTCCCAATGGGAAGCCATTCCCTGTGTTCTGTCCCTCCATGCCTTGTCCCCAGTCCCTCTGCAGCTCTCCTGGAGCCCCTTCAGGCCCTGCCAGGGGCTCTGAGCTCTCCCTGGAGCCTTCTCCTCTCCAGGGCAGCACCCCCAGATCTCCCAGCCTGGCTCCAGAGGGGCTCCAGCCCTGGAGGCATCTTGATGACCCCTTTGCTGTGTTGCAGTTTTTTACCCCAGGGGACACCAGGCCTGGTTTGGGGTGCTGTGTTAGAGCTGGAGCAGGAGGGTTCAGTCCCAGTCCCTGAGTGTGGGTTGTTCCTCCACTCTCACTCTCCAGGGTGATCCAGGCCCTTGGATGTTTGATGTCTGTGATGAGCATGAGATAATTTGGAAAACTTAAATCTGTGACAGGGTGTGTTTAAGGGCTTGGAGACAGGGAAAAGTGTCATTGCCTGGGTTTGTGGGGTGGTGGGTGAGCAGCAGGTACCAGCAACAGAACATCCTCACTTGCTAGAATAGTGCTTTGTCCCTGTCTGGTGCAGCTCTGTCATTCAGAAGTGTTCCAGACATGGACAGGGGCTGGTGTCTGGGTAGCTTTGGGACAAGGAAAGCATTTGCTTATTTGCTTCTGAGTTGTTGTCACTGAGTTTTGTGGTGCTGAGGCTGTCTAATCATATTTAAAAGGAAAGAAAGTGCAGTTGTCCTGTGTGAGGTGGCTGCCTGACATGAATGAGCTGCTCGAGGGGCTGGAAAATTCCCGAGAATGTGTTTGGTTCAGAGCTGCTGAGAGGCTCTTCTGCAGTGTGTGAGGTTTGAAGTGGCCATTGACCCTGGGAGAAATGGGTTTGGGTTGTTGCAGTCTGCAGTGGGGGAGAGCTGAAAGCATTCCATGCTTTTTGTCCTCTTGGAATAGGATTGGGTGTCTGCTGTTGGAATTGGGAAAGGCCCCTGGAGCCCCAGTGTGAGGCCAGGGGGCTTGGGAGGATCAGTGGGGTCAAATGTAGGGTCGTGGCCGTGGGTCACCACAACCCCCAGCAGCTGCAGGCCGGGGCAGAGCCTGGGAAGCTGGGAAAGGCCCTGGGGGTGCTGGTGACAGTCTGGGCATGAGCCCAGATGTGCCCAGGTGTGCCAGAGGCCGCTGCCACCTGGGCTGTGTCAACAACTGTGTGACCAACAGGAGCAGGGCAGTGACTGTCCCTGTACTGGCACTGCTGGGGCACCTTGAGACAGGAGAGACACTGAGGAGCTGGAGTGTGTCCAGGGGAGGGAATGGGGCTGGGAAGGGGCTGGAGCCCCAGGAGAGGCTGAGGGAGCTGGAAAGGGGCTCAGCCTGGAGAAAAGGAGGCTCAGGGGGGCCCTTGTGGCTCTGCACAACTCCCTGCCAGGAGGGGACAGCCGGGGGGGTCGGGCTCTGCTCCCAGGGAACAGGGACAGGAGGAGAGGGAACGGCCTCAGGCTGGGCCAGGGGAGGCTCAGGGTGGACAGCAGCAGGAATTTCCCCATGGAAAGGGTGGGCAGGGATTGGCAGGGGCTGCCCAGGGGGATTTGGAGTCTCCAACCCTGGAGGTGCCCAAGGAAGGACTCTGGCACTGAGAGCTCTGGGCTGAGCACAAGGTGGGGATCAGGCACAGGCTGGACTTGATGGTCTCAGAGATCTTTTCCAGCCTCAGGGATTCCATGATTTGGGAGAACGAATGAGATTTTGGAGGTTTGACAGAAAGGAATGTGCAGTGGGACCCCAGCTGTGTCTGTGGGGTGTGCAGTGAAATCCAGCTGTGTCTGTGGGGTGTGCAGTGAAATCCAGCTGTCTCATGGATATGCAGTGAGACCCCAGCTGTGTCTTGCTTTATCTTTATCCTGTGTTTTCCAGCACAGAGGTGAGAACTGGTGGAGAGCAGATGCTCTGCCTTCTGAATTCTGTGGGTTCTCCCCAGCCTCTGGAAGTTCAGTGATCCTGTGGTTTTGCTCCAGTTTCTTGGCGTGGCTGGAAGTGAATCCCACTTCGGGATGTGTGCTCCCACTGGGCAGGCAAGGAATGATTTCTGAGTCAGTGGAGTGGCTGGAGCTGCAGTGTGTTACAGTGACACACATTCCTGTATTAGTGTGTGGAAATTGCTCTTCTTGAATGAGATTTACATCATTCCTGAGTGCATGCACACGTTCTGTGGTGAGGGAAGGGATGTTCTTGTGCAATGAACCTGCTTTGGAACTCGTGTCCCGAGCCTTCATGTTGTGAAGTGGGGTTCCAGAGTGAGTGTGGGCAGAAGGGAGGAGTTCTCTGATGCTCAGGAAGGCAGCAGTGGCTCCTGTGGGGATGTGCACTCACATCCCTTTGCAGAGGCACAGCCTGCCTGCCGTGGGCTGAACAGGGGCAGCCTTGGGGTGCTGCTGGCTCAGAGCAGCAGGACTCAGGTTTGGTTGGCTCTCTGGGACTCCAGCTGCCCTCTCTGTGTGTGATTCCTGGCTCCTGCAGTTTGTGGAGCCCACCTGTCCGTCCCTGGAGCCAGGGTGTCACATCACATCCGGGTGTCAGGGCATCGCTCCCTCGTGCAGCCGATTGATCCTGGCGTTGTCTTCTGGATTTCTTTCAAATCTCTGCTTCAATGGTGAGCCACATTTTCTGGTAATCAGATCTCATCGGTGTCAGTGCTCATCTGGGGAGAAGTTGTGTCTCATGGACCTCCTTGTTTCTCATGTTTACACCGTGCTGGCTCTGCTCTGTGCTTCTCGGAGCTCAGGGGTCATTCACAATAGCAGATCCTGATGAGGTGAAAGATGAGCTCTATTGTTTAATTGCCATTCCAGAGGAATCCCTGGCTTCTGGAATGCAGAGGTGTTGGAAGTCATGGCTTTTGCTTTGTGTTCTGCTGTTTCAGACACTTTGTTCTTCCTGGAAGGAAAACGAACGAGCCTTGTGATATTTGTGTGCAACAAGGTGAAAATGTGTTGATATTTAAAATTACAGGCACTGAGAAATGGGAAAAGGATCTTTTGGGTTCAGTCTTTGAAAATCAAATAAATAGATCCAATGATCAATGAAGGTAAAGGGACTGAGGGAAAGAGCCTGAGAATTGCTGTTTGTGGGCACTTTGAGAACAGAGTGGCCAGAATCAGGCACAAAGGCCTGATTTAGAAAATGCTTTTATCCATGTTTGTTAGGATTCTTGAAAGAGAGATAATAAGGGATGTGAAGTGCCTGTGAATGAATAATTTCTTCATTTCCTCACCTCTGATAGCTGATAGAGAAGGCAGTTTTTATTTTCTGCTTTTCATCATGGCTGGGGTGAGGGATATTTGGGAAGGGGATGGAGGCAGCCTGTTCCTCCTGTGTGACATTGTCCTGGAGGAGCGAGTCCAGAAGGGCCACCAGGTCACCTGCAGGGCTGGAGCACCTCTGCTGGGAGGAAAGGCTGAGAGAATTGGGATTGTTTAGCCTGGAAAAGAAGTGGCTTTGGGGTGATCTCATTGTGGCCTTCCAGTGCCTGCAGGGAAAAATGGAGAGGGACTATAGACAAGAGCTGGGGTGACAGGAGGAGATGGCTTCAAACTGACAGAGAATAGGTTTAAATTTGATATATGGGAAGGAATTGTTCCCTGGCAGGGTGGGCAGGGGTTGGCATGGAATTCCCAAAGCAGCTGTGGCTGCCCCTGGATCCCTGGCAGTGCCCAAGGCCAGGCTGGACATTGGGGCTGGGAGCAGCCTGGGACAGTGGGAGGTGTCCCTGCCATGGCAGGGGTGGCACTGGAGGAGCTTTAATGTCCCTTCCCACCCAAACCATTCCATGCTGACCAAATCAAATACAAATATCACTTAATATCCTTTTGGATTTTGCTGGGAATGCAGTGAGTGGATCTTTGTAGCAGCTTTGGTTTGAGGTTCCCAGAGCTCAGCACCCACCCCTGGGAGATGATTTGTTTTGGGGAAGCTGCTGGACACACTCAGAGCAGCCTTTGCAGTGGCTTCTGTGGTTTGCTGGGACATCACTTCAGCAGTGATGAGTTCACATCACCCTCTGAATCTCTCGGTACAACTTCTCCATTCCTCGGGTGTCTGATGGAAATAATCATTTGCTCTCTGCCAGCTTCTGTGGTTTGGCACATTTGGAGGTTGCAGCACTTCCCACGAGTTCAGCTCGAAGTGCTCCATGAAGGATTTGATCCCAGTGACGTTTGTGTGGCACCAGGCAGCTGAGCTGCGCCGGCTGCAGAGCAGGGATGGAGCTGGCAGGGGAGGAAAGGCTTCCTTTGGGAAGGGCTTTCACTCCCTGTCAGTGGCCCATGTGACAAATGTCACTGCAAAAGGTGGCAAGGCTGAGGCAGAACTGAAAATACCTGAGCTGAAATACAGGAACAAGAGATACCTGATTTTTAAACTGGGATTCTGAGTGACCCCTGAGGACTTCCAAATAATGTAAATATCTATTAAATAATTCAGTACTATACCACTAATCTTTTGCAAAGTATAATGGCTACAGAATAGAAGAATTTAGGCTGGAGGGGATTTCTGGAGGTTAATGTCGTGCTTTCTTCCATCTGATTCTTAGTTGAGATCTCAAGAATATTGTCTTAGAATAGAAACAAAAGATAGTCCCAAGGTCTTGGTCCTGCTGGCAGTGGTGCTGCAGTATCAGAAGTCAGGGTGGTGGTGTAACATTACAGTGCTGGTCACTGGTGGGCCATGAGCATTATATCAGTTTTTGGGATTTTTTTTTGTCCTGTACTCACCCACCAGGTATTGCTGAGCTCCTTCCTCGGCCTGGGAGGGCTCTGTGCAAAGCCAAGACTAAACCCTGTGTGTAAACCTGCAGCATCCTGCGAGGAGCCTGGATCAGTGTGGGCATTACTCATTTAAAAGTGCTTTATAAACCCTTCCCTGCTCAGCAGAGAGGAGCCTTGGCCCTGCTGGGCTGCAGGGAGTGTGCAGACACTGAGTAGCAGAGGAGTAGTTCCTGCTTGTGCGGGGTGTTGCTGCTGGGGGGGGCAGTCACTGCTCCCAGTCCCAGCACGTGGCTGAGCTGCTGCGCTTTGGCCTCGAGTCCAGAGTTGGGGTTTCTTTGTAAATTTGCTTCCTCGTGTGTGCTCAGCAGCTGAGATTTGGGAACGAGAAGCAGGAGTTTTCCTGCATTTGCAACATATTCAGTCCATGTCAGGGGCTGATCTCTGCTCCCTGGGACAGGGACAGCAGCCAGGGAACGGCTGGAGCTGGGCCAGGGCAGGCTCAGGCTGGAGATGAGGGAAAGGTTCTTCCCTCAGCCAGAGGGTGCTGGGCACTGCCCAGGCTCCCCAGGGAATGGGCACGGCCCCGAGGGATGTCCAGGGGGGATTGTTGGGGGGGGGCGGGGTCTTGGCAGGGACAGGAGCTGGATTTGGATCATCCCTATGGATCCGTTNATCTCAAGAATATTGTCTTAGAATAGAAACAAAAGATAGTCCCAAGGTCTTGGTCCTGCTGGCAGTGGTGCTGCAGTATCAGAAGTCAGGGTGGTGGTGTAACATTACAGTGCTGGTCACTGGTGGGCCATGAGCATTATATCAGTTTTTGGGATTTTTTTTTGTCCTGTACTCACCCACCAGGTATTGCTGAGCTCCTTCCTCGGCCTGGGAGGGCTCTGTGCAAAGCCAAGACTAAACCCTGTGTGTAAACCTGCAGCATCCTGCGAGGAGCCTGGATCAGTGTGGGCATTACTCATTTAAAAGTGCTTTATAAACCCTTCCCTGCTCAGCAGAGAGGAGCCTTGGCCCTGCTGGGCTGCAGGGAGTGTGCAGACACTGAGTAGCAGAGGAGTAGTTCCTGCTTGTGCGGGGTGTTGCTGCTGGGGGGGGCAGTCACTGCTCCCAGTCCCAGCACGTGGCTGAGCTGCTGCGCTTTGGCCTCGAGTCCAGAGTTGGGGTTTCTTTGTAAATTTGCTTCCTCGTGTGTGCTCAGCAGCTGAGATTTGGGAACGAGAAGCAGGAGTTTTCCTGCATTTGCAACATATTCAGTCCATGTCAGGGGCTGATCTCTGCTCCCTGGGACAGGGACAGCAGCCAGGGAACGGCTGGAGCTGGGCCAGGGCAGGCTCAGGCTGGAGATGAGGGAAAGGTTCTTCCCTCAGCCAGAGGGTGCTGGGCACTGCCCAGGCTCCCCAGGGAATGGGCACGGCCCCGAGGGATGTCCAGGGGGGATTGTTGGGGGGGGGCGGGGTCTTGGCAGGGACAGGAGCTGGATTTGGATCATCCCTATGGATCCGTTCAACTCAGGACATTCTATGGTTCTAGAAACTTGTTTATCCGATAGTTCAAGTTTATGCTTTTTTTTCTGCTCTAAATAACTCAATTTTTTCACCAAATCAAACCGTTGTGGTGTTCTCCTTCGTGTCAGTATAACCTGAAGGTAAATTTGCCAGGTTTATACGGATTTTCCTTGTTTCCCACCTTCTGCTGGCTTCTCATGCCTTGACTCCCTCACCTGAAACCACTGTGAAATACCAGCAGACACAGTTGTGTTAGGCTTTGTATGTCTTAAAAGTAATTGCTGGTTGTTCCTTTCTTCTGCATATGTAAATCTAACACATAAATAAATAAATCTGCGTGTAATAATACATGTGTGTATTTAGTAATGAAAATATATGAATGTTGTAACTGCTGGGAATGTTAAAGGTAAGTCATGCTCTGGAGCTCCCTAACCTTGTTACAGGCTCTTCTGTGGAATGTAGCTCTCAGTCTGGAGCAGAAAAATAAACTCTGATGATATGAAAATAACAGCAAATGAGAGCATTTCCTCATGGCCTTTTCTCCCCCATCTGTGAATAGGTGCGTTCCATGGATGAACTGAATCATGATTTCCAAGCACTGGCTCTGGAGGGACGGGCTATGGGAGAGGTAAGTGAGAGGCCTGGAGAAAAAAAAAAATCTGTGTTTTGGGAGGGGGAGGAGATGAAATAGCAGGTTTTTGAGGCTGCTGGGATGATTGTGGTGCTGAGGGTTCTCTGTCCTGCCTGTGAGGTGTGTCATTCTGTGCGTGTGCGTGTGCTCCAACCCCGAACCTGCCAGGCCCCGAACCTGCCAGGCTGGAATCCATCTGGAAAGGAGGAACAGCTAAACCTCCACCTGTTGGCTCACCCAGGAGAGAGTGGCTGGACAGCAGCAGCTCGAAATCTGTCAGGGGACAGGTGTCCCAATCCTTGGAGCAGGTTTATTTTGGGATTCACTGAGCTCACACTCCATTGTGCTGTGGGGCATTGTCTGCCGCCCTGTTTCCAGTCCTGGCCACCTTTTTCCTGGCTCTTGCAGAAAGGCCAGGGCTGTGTTTAAGGTTTGGAGTAACTGGGCAGCATGGGCCAGGGCTGCAGGGCAGAGATAATGGGCCTGCAGAACCCAGCCAGAGTTAATTTAATCTCTCACAGCATTGAGGAGGTGGCAGATTTGGGGGGAAATGCCCATTGGTTTTCTTGGAAAAAAGAGAATTTATCTGTTTTTAGGGTGACCTGAAAGAACAGCTTGTTCCTGTAGGTTCCTGAAGTTGGATGGAAAGGCTTCTTTGCCTTGCCTGGTTCCTTTTGGCTTTAGTGGAAGGACAGAGGAGAAAATCTTGTCTGGTAGGAGGATGTTCATGTGTGGCAGCTCAGCTTGATGCAAGTCTGATGCTCCTCTCAAGTTCAGACCAGTTTCCTCCACATTTAGTCCATCCTGTCTGTTACCCTGTGCATGACCCAGATGTGAAAAATAAAATTCCCTGGAATTTTCTGGAAGTTTCTGTTTTGGAGAAAAGAGCAAACCAGGACTGTGGCGTAGTGAGATACACAGGAATGTGCCCTCTCTCAGGTCAAAGCCCTCCTTCCTCCTTTCCCTGCTTCCCTTCTCTGATTCCCTTCCCTGCTTCCCTTCATTCTGTGGAAACCCATAATCCAGGGTTGGATTTTTATTTGACTTGAGAGGAAAATCCATTTCTCTAGGTTGGATTAATTTATCCCAAGACTATTGACGAAGAGGAGGTGAAAATGATTTTCAAAGGAGCAAACCTGACATTAAAAACCTGCCTGAAGCTGCTGCACAGCAGCTGCTGTGCTCTGTGTGCAGCTTGCCTGTGGAATGCTGGGGGTGGGAATGTTCCCAGGAGATGATTTTGTGACACCTCATTTGGGCAGGAGGTTCATTCTCAGAGAGATCCCAGGCTGGCTGGGAGCAGGTTCACAGTGAGCACAGCTCTCAGCTTTGCTTAGCATGACACAGGGTCAGGGAGCTGGAATGCCTGAAGGAATTCCTGAAAACACTGAGTTCTCCCAGCTTTTGGTTTATCTAGGCATTCCTGAGAGGAGTGACTTTGCCTTCCAGTGATGACTCATTTTTTTCCCCCCTTTGTTGTAACTGTGATGCAGAAAGTTTTGGCAATGGCATCCTTTGTCACTGGGCTTTTCCACATGCTGGAATGAGCAGTTTTTGCAGGAAAGGTGACATCTCACCCTTCTTTTTCAGCTAAACCACTATTTCTTGTTTCTCTTGGGGTTTTTCTCCCTCAGTTCTCAGAGTTTCCATTCTTCATCCATTGAATTTTCTCTGTATCTCTCCAAGGCTAATTTCAGGGATCCCACAGGATCTGTGGTGGCTTTCAGAACCATGTTCGTCACCTGGATTTTGTGCAGTTTAGATGCCTTAACAAAGCACTGGTGTGGTGGTGTTTCCACCCCTTCTTCTGCTGCTGGAATGAGGAGGAAACTTGGGGAGAAAGTCAGAAAGTCTGAAATAAATGATAATGAAATAAATTGATAGTGAAAGACCTGGAGGAGAAAGATGAGGAAGAGTGTTTCTGCATTTAGTGTTACATTTCTTTTATCTTCTTGTTTTCTTGGTCCTTTTTAAGCACCATCGTAATTTCAGTAGTTTGTGAAGACATCAGAGCAGTTTTTTAAAGGGCACTGTCAAACAGTTAAATCTCTTATCTATCCTGCTCTCAGAATGTAGATGATTGTTGGAGATCCACAGATATCCTTATCTGGGAATATTAAGAATACTTTAAAACCCCCACAACTTTCATCTCTTGGGGCTGTTTCCATCCTCAGACTCCCAGCCTCACATTCCCAAATTTCCAGCAAGTGGAAGTGCAATATTTTCTCAAGCAAGGATTGAAAAGAGCCCCAGACCCCTTTTCCTCCACTTCAGACTGTGAAAGGTTTGTGCTGTTGTGTGACCATGGTCAGTAATGCTGAAAGCAGCTCTGGGGACAGGAAATGTTGTCACTCTGTTCCAGGACCTTGTCCAGGCTGTTCTCTGGGGTGAAGGAATTCACCTTGGAGCTTTGTTCCACGTGGGATTTTGGTGCTGTGGCTCAGCCCAGCACATGTGGCCCTTAAGGCCTTGATCCCACAGCCCTGACCCTTATCTCTGGCTTAACACAAGCCCTGCAAGTTCCCTTTCTCCCCTAGCCTCAGGATGGGGAGCTGCATGTCTGCTTTTCCTTGCTGAAATCCCTTGGGTCTGTAGCTTTGCAGCAGGGAATGTTGGTGCAGTGGCTCTGGGGATAGTGGGCAGCACTCAGGGGCTGTGAGGTGCAGTTGGGTTTGTCCCCAACCCTTTACAGGCATTTGGGACCTTGGATTTGGAGTAGGTTGTGCAAAGTCTGTGTCTGGAGTCAAGGAGCAGCTGGATGAGTTGCTGGTGAAACTTAATCGTGAGGGTGGGAGGAGGATGAGGACACAGAGCCATGAGGCAACTGCAGGTGCTTAACTTCAAACCTGGAGTATTGGGAGTAGCAGGGAATTGCACCCTGCCCTGAGAGAGAAATGCTGGTAAGAAATGTTATGCATTTAACTGAATGTTTAATTATTGCTGGGCTGCTGCCCTTGCAGGTGGCAGTGCTGGGATCACTGAGTGTGGGCAGTGAAATTCCTGCAGCCCCTGGGGATCGTTGGAGGAGAACTCTGGGACACCAGGACCTGGAGAGGCAGCTCCGATCTCTGCTCCCTGGGACAGGGACAGCAGCCAGGGAACGGCTGGAGCTGGGCCAGGGCAGGCTCAGGCTGGAGATGAGGGAAAGGTTCTTCCCTCAGCCAGAGGGTGCTGGGCACTGCCCAGGCTCCCCAGGGAATGGGCACGGCCCCAAGGCTGCCAGAGCTCCAGGAGCGTTTGGACACCGCTCCAGGGATGGACAGGGGGGATTGCTGGGGGGTCTGGGCAAGGACAGGAGATGGAATCCATGACCCCCGTGGATATTCCAGCTCAGGATAGTAATGATTCTGTGCCCATGTCCATGGTTAATGCCCCATTGGTGCAGCTGGGCAGGTCCTGGAGAAGGCCCTGCAGAGGGACACAGCTACAGTTGTTGTCACACTGGGGCTGGACACTTCTGTACCTGGTTTAAAGAAAAAACCTCAAACCAAACAAAAATGAAGAATAAAACCACCCCAAACTAAAGCCCTGTACCTCTGCTTTCCATGCTACTGAGGCCTCTGCTGTGTTCCCATAAATTTATGATTCATTGGCCCCATAAATTTATGATTCACTGGCAGCTGGGGAGTGCTGGCAGTTGGGAATAGTGTTTGGGTTGAGTTTTTCAGTTTCCCCAGCGCTGGCAGCATTGGAAATGGGAGTGGAGCCAGGATGGGGACGGGAGCAGTGGGGCAGGGATGGAGATGGTGCCACAGCAGCTCCCCTGGCACTTCAGGAAAACTCAGGGCAGGGCTGGGAGCAGACCTGAACAAGAGCACAGGGAGTGGTCAGAAATTCCCAATCCTATGCTCCCTTTCCTGTTCTCTCCCCGAAGCTGTGTGCAGTGGGAGTCCCCGAGCGGGCAGGGGCACTGCCTGTTCCAGTGCGGGGCAGTGCGGGGCAGTGCAGGGCAGGGGCTGTGCAGGGGCTCGGCAGGGGCTGTGCAGGGGCTGTGCAGGGGCTGTGCAGGGGCAGTGCAGGGGCAGTGCAGGGGCAGTGCAGGGGCAGGGCAGGGGCAGGGCAGGGGCAGTGCAGGGGCTCGGCAGGGGCTGTGCAGGGCAGTGCAGGGCTGGCATTGCTGCCGGGTGCTCCCCTCCCTGCCCCGAGCCGGCAGCAGCTGGGGAGGGCCGATAACATCTCCGGCTTTGTAAAGCAGAGCAGGACCTGTAAATACCCGTAAATACCTGCTCTGCTTTCCCTACCTGTTGCTGCAGATAAGCCCAGTTCTCCAGTGCACAGATGGCTGCTTTTATCTTAATATTTGCCTTGTCTGAAGGGGATCAGTTTTCTTAATTTCTCTAATTCATAATCCCATCTCAGTGGGATCTCTGTGCCCTGGCTGCTGGAAGAATTGCTTTTGTTGATGATGGGTAAGTCCTTCCCTCCTCCCTGCTCTGCTAAATTGAATATTGGTCTATCTCGTAAGTCCTTTGTAAGAGGGCTTAGCAGGATTATTTTCATACTGGATAGGGTCAATTTTTATAAAAACCAGGGAGTGAATAAACGTCGCTCGTTCTAAACCACTGCTTGTTCTTTTTAAAATTCCAATCTGCAGAACTGCATGAGAGTCACTTAAAATACCTTTTTTTTTTTCTTCCATTGCAACTGACAACTTTCCCTGAGGAAAAATTCATTGTCTTGGCAGCCTGTTGCATAATTCAGTGCAGATGATTGCTGCTTGCTAAAGCTGTGTGTTGGTTGGAGCAGCCCTTGACAGAACAAAGCCCCCCGTTAGCATCTGTTAATATTGGCTTTTGGGTTTCCCTGATAGCTCTGAGTAGATCTGGAATCTCCGTGTGAGGTAAACATCCCTCTTCTGTTTGTTTCTGCTGATGGTACAGAACTTCCAGTTGGAAACTTTTGTTCTAGTGGTGCTTTTGGTGGAGAAAGATTAAACTGGAAGGGACAGAGCTGGGGTAGTTTGTGCAGGAGCAGAGGGTGTGTGGGAGATAGCGAGAATTAAAATGTTTTGTCACACTTATGTGTGATTCACTGCAAAATTCAGAAGGTTTTGGGGTGCAGTTCTGCAGGATTGTGTTGGTAAAGGTTTTGTTTTCCTTAGGAAAAGGGCATAGGAGAGCAGAGCAAACAGGGAAGGGCTGGATGAGCTTCAGATCCCCACAAGCAGGGAAATACTGTTACAGACCCAGGTGTGCTGGAGCTGCTGCAGGTGTGAGAGGGTCCCAGAGTGGGTTGGGTGGGAAGGGATCTCAAAGCCCATCCACTTCCACCCCAGGGACACCTCCCACTGTCCCAGGCTGCTCCCAGCCCCAATGTCCAGCCTGGCCTTGGGCACTGCCAGGGATCCAGGGGCAGCCACAGCTGCTCTGGGAATTCCATGCCAGCCCCTGCCCACCCTCCCAGACAGGAGTTTCTTCCCAAGTAGAAATAAAGGATGGCAGGGGTATGGCCTTGCAGGACAGAAGCAGGAAAGAATGAGCAGAACAGAGTAATTCCCAACCTTAGCAATTCCATTATTTTCTTTTCAAGGATACAGGAGAGGGATTTTTACAAGGCATGGAGGGACAGGACACAGGGAATGGCTTCCACTGCCAGAGGGCAGGGCTGGATGGGATCTTGGGAAGGAATTGTTCCCTGGCAGAGTGGGCAGGGGCTGGCATGGAATTCCCAGAGCAGCTGTGGCTGCCCCTGGATCCCTGGCAGCGTCCAAGGCCAGGCTGGACATTGGGGCTGGGAGCAGCCTGGGACAGTGGGAGGTGTCCCTGCCATGGCAGGGGTGGCACTGGGTGAGATTTAAGGTCCTTTCCAATCCAAACCATTCCAGGATTCCATGATTGGAGCTGTGGCTGCAGAACATATTGTGTCCTGCACTGTGTGGTGTTGTCTGGAGAAATGGGAAGTGTTTAATTGACACTAAAATTCAGTTTAATCAGTTTGTGCTGCTTTCTGTTCAAAATTCCTTGTGATACCATGACGTGAGTTGCTATTTATGCACTGTGGCAACAGCAGGAGAAACAAAAAGCTGCATTTGAAGAAATACAGGAATGACAGAAGCTTAAAAAAATGTGCAAGACACCTGATGTGTGTCGATGTTTTAAATACTGGAGAGCAGTGGTTTGGCTTTCACCTCCTGCCCGGCGCAGATGGAGGAACATGTTCATCTGTGTTTGGGAATGATTGCTGCTCATGGGAGCCTCCTGCCCTCCTGTTTGGAGTTATTTTGGGATTGCAGCAAGGGGAGCATGGGGCAAGGTCCCTGCTTTTATCCTCGAGCAGCCTACGCCGTGTTGAGGGCGTGAGGAGAAATCCTGTCAGAAATCAGCCTGAAAACTGATGGGTTTTGTAAACAAACAGGTCTGTGTTGAGTTGAGGAGGAAATCGAAAGCAGAACTTTGTGCTTGTGCTTTAAAGCAGCACAGCAGAGCTGTGAAATCACTTATTGCTGCTGCAGTTATCACAGGAGTTTATATCAGTCAGGATATTGAATTTGATATCAATCAGAGCATTTAATTTGATATCAAATCAAGATATTGAAGTGGCTAGGATATTTAATTTGATGTCAGTCAGGGCATTGAATTTGGTATTGAAGAGGTATTCAGGATATTGAATTTGATATCAGTCAGGGTATTGAATTAGATATCACATCAAGGTGTTGAAGTGTTTATCAGGATATTTAATTTGGTATCAATCAGAGCACTGAATTTGATATCAAATCGAGGTATTGAAGTAGTTATCAGGATATTTAATTTGGTATCAATCAGAGCACTGAATTTGATATCAAATCAAGGTATTGAAGTGGTTATTGGGATATTTAATTTGATATCAGTCAAGATATGGAATTTGATGTCAAATCAAGGTATTGAAGTGTTTGTCAGAATATTTAATTTGGTATCAATCAGAGCACTGAATTTGATATCAAATCAAGGTATTGAGATGGTTATCAGGATATTTCATTTGATATCAAAGTACTGAATTTGATATCAAATCAAGGTATTCAAGTGGCTGTCAGGATATAGAATTTGATATCAGTCAAGATACTGAATTTGTTACCAAATCAAGGTATTGAAGTGGTTATGGGATATTTAATTTGATATCAGTCAGGGTGTTGAATTTGATATCAAATCAAGGATACCAGTCAGGATTTATCACCACTCTGGCACAGAGGAGAGATCCCCGTGTCTGATGATTCTTGTTTATTCCTGGTAGTTCCAGGCAGATTCAGGTTCTTTTCCTCTTCAGTTTTACCCCAGCCTGAAGCAGGGCTCATTTCCTGGTTAATTTGCTGTGGATGTGCTGCTGTTTCCCCTGGGAATTCCATCCATCCCACCCGGAGGAATTACTGGGATATTGTCCCCTTGCTGAGAGTGGGGGTGATCCCTGCTGAAGATGTTCCCCAGCACCTAAAGAATGGGAATTCTGGGAATTGTTCCTGTGCTACCTGCAGAGCTGTGGCTGTCCCATTCCCGGTGTGGCTCTGTCCCGTTCCGGCTCTGTCCCGTTCCCGTTCCGGCTCTGTCCCGTTCCCGGTTTGGCTCTGTCCCGTTCCCGTTCCGGCTCTGTCCCGTTCCCGTTCCGGCTCTGTCCCGTTCCCGTTCCGGCTCTGTCCCGTTCCCGTTCC
>VWZS01008827.1:11325-62593 GCA_013397075.1 Rhabdornis inornatus | reverse complement strand
TCCCGTTCCCGCTCTGTCCCGTTCCCGTTCCGGCTCTGTCCCGTTCCCGTTCCGGCTCTGTCCCGTTCCCGGTCCGGCTCTGTCCCGCTCCGGCTCTGTCCCGTTTCCGGTCCGGCTCTGTCCCGTTCCCGGTTTGGCTCTGTCCCGTTCCGGCTCTGTCCCGTTCCCGGTCCGGCTCTGTCCCGTTCCCGGTCCGGCTCTGTCCCGTTCCCTGTCCCCCCTCGCTGCCAGCATTGTTCCCAAAGCCCCTGGAGCAGAAGGGACAGGTGGGAGCTCCTGAGCTGTCCCATCGCTGTTTTCCTGTCCCTGCAGCAGCAGCTCCCATTGGGAGGCAGGAGTTTGTGCTGGGAGCTCCCAGGTGAACTCAGGGGAATGTTTGGATCACGGTATTTCCCCCTCTTTTGTTTTTTCTTGATATTTTCCCCGTCCTTTGTTTTTTCCTGTGAGTGCAGAGAGTTTGGAGAGTGTCAGTGTGAGTGTCTGGTGTGTGGGGGACATTCCTGGAGTGGGAGGAAAATCAGGAATGGGGAGATGGGAGATGTTCCCTCAGCTCTCACCTCACAGATATCAATATTTGGATTATATCAGTTGTGTTTAATGATTGATGCCTCATAGAAGGGAGATGCTTATGGTTTATGTTTGCAGTTTATACTTATTTTAATCATGCTTTGCTTTGTTTTCTTCTTTGTTTCTTTTTTTGTTTGTTTGTTTGTTTGTTTTTAATTGCAGCAGCTGTTGCCAGGTAAAAAGTTTTGGGAATCTGATGATTCCAGCAAAGATGGACCAAAAGGGATATTTCTGGGAGATCAGTGGAGAGACAGTGCTTGGGGAACATCAGGTAGCTCAATTATTTCCTTAATTTAGTTGGGGTTTAATACAGCAATGTACAATTTATTTACTCAAAGTCACTGGCCAGGCTGGATGGCATTGCTTTGAAAAGATTTAAAAACCCATCTGGTTTATATATTAAAAAACAAATAGAAAACCTCACATTGCTTTGTGATAAATTTAAGGTATCCATGGATGTCAGAACGTTGTCTAATGTGAATATGTGTAAATTCGAGTTTATCTGCTTAAAAATGTTAAGTTGCCCTTAAAATTTCAATTTCTGATGTGTTTTCTGCCTTGGGATGGATCAGCTGGAAGTTTGAACAAAGATATTGGAGAACAAGATGAATAAAAAAAACTCTTCATTTTTTAAATACTAAACCAATCAACCAAAACCCACCATTCAGTTAAAAAAACAAAATGATGTTTTGAATTAGTGTTGAGTTTAATCTGCCAAGGATTTTGTTCTTGCATCACAGACTCTCCCTGATTTTGGACTTGAGGGGAGAGCAACATTCAGTTTAAAAAGAAAAAAAAAAGTTTTGAATTAGTGTTGAATTTTATCTGCCAAGGGTTTTGTTCTTGGCTCAGAAACTCTCCCTGATTTTGAACTTTGGGGGAGAATATTCAGGTTGGTTTTAGGAAGAAAACAAAGGCCTGCAAGTGCTGGGTTTGAAATGCTGACCTTTGATTTGTTCTATCCATGGTTTCTGTGTGACAAATCTGCTCCTGAAACACTGCTGGGTGTTGGTGCAGCCCCCAAACCTTCAGCTCCTGGGAAACGGGATTTACATTTCCCAGGAAATGGGATGTCCAGCTCCCGGGAAATGGGATGTCCAGCTCTCAAAACCTCCAGCTCCCAGGAAAGGGGATTTACATTTCCCAGGAAATGGGATGTCCAGCTCCCAGGAAATGGGATTTGCATTTCCCAGGAAATGGGATTTTGGTTTCCCAGGAAATGGGATGTCCAGCTCTCAAAACCTCCAGCTCCCAGGAAATGGGATTTACATTTCCCAGGAAATGGGATGTCCAGCTCCCAGGAAATGGGATTTACCTCACTGTTACGTGGGGTTTCCCCTGATGAAATTACCCATTTTTAAATTGAAGGCTTTGGGATAGTGCTAAGCCCTTGTTTTGTTATTTACATTGAAAAATGGCTGTGAAAAAGGGACAGAGCTTCTGGAATGTGCTTGCCTGGATCAGTCTGGGCACTGGGGGGATTTTGGGGAGCTGCTGCCTGTCCCAGCCCTGGGGAGCACCTTGGACCTGGCTTAGTCCAGCCTGGAGCTGAGGGGGCTTAGGGCTGAGCCAGGCTTTGGGAGCAGCTGAGGGTGGCACTTGCTGCTCCTGGTGCCACCCCTGGCTCATCTCAGGAGTCCAAGCCCATCCCATCCCATCCCATCCCATCCCCCCCTTTGTGATTGCCATTAATCCCACAGGTCCCAGGGCCCTCCCTGAGTTCTGGGAAGTTTCCCTTTGGCTCACCTGAAATAAGGGAGCAGCACCCGAGGTCCCTGCTCCCCAAAATCCCCCCAGAATCCCCCCAGTCCATCCAGCCTCCATGGAATGCTGGGGCCTGGATCTCCCTTGGCACTGCAGACCTCCCTCATGGATTTGGGGTTTCACTCCTCTGCCTCAGAGTTGTGATTTTAGAACCTTTAAAAGCTTTTTAGAACTTTTAAAAGCTAAAAGCTGCAGTCCTGCCCTTCCTTCCCCTCCTGGGGACACAGAAAGGGGCAGCAGTGCTGGGTTAAAACCAACTTTTCCCTTTTTCACCCTACAATCCTCCCAGTCCCTCCAGCCTCCATGGAATGCTGAGACCTGGATCTTCCTTGGCTCCATCCCTTGTCCATCCATGCTCACAGGATGCACTGCAGGCCTCCCACATGGATTTGGGGTTTTACTCTACCCCAAAGTTGTGGATTTAGACCCTTTAAAGCCAGCCCAGCTCAAAGCTGCAGTCCTGCCCTTCCTTCCCCTCCTGAGTTGGGCAGCAGTGCCAGGTTAAAACTGGCTTTTTCCTTTCTTGGAAGCTTTATCCCCAGAAAATCTCCCCAGCCCAAGTCCCTTTGTGGCCACATGTGGGAAAAGAAGGGAAGTATAGCCAGGAGCAGTGACAGACTGGAATTTCTTTCACCTGCTTCATAAGGAAGCTCCAGCGTCAGCGTCCTTGGATATTGATGTCCCTTCCGTGTCTCACCAGCCCCTGGCAATTCCCAGACCTGCTTCCTGCTATTTTTGGCTCTCTGCCTGTTGCCAGGAGCAGAGAATCCTCTCCCCTCTCCCCTCTCCCCTTGGGGTCACTCCCTCCTGCCCAGCAGGGATTTGTGCAGAGTCCAGAAGGATTTGGAGACTGAGTCTGTCCTGATTGGATTTCAAAGCCTCAGGCTCCAGGGATGGCAAAGGGCTGGGGCTGCTGCAGGAGGACAGGGGGAGGAGGAAGAAGAAATGAAACCTTCTCTTGAGGAAAGAGCAGCCAGAAAAATCTCTGTTCGTGACATGAACACGACAATTGATGGAACAAAAAACATAAGGCTGGTGGAGCAGCGGGGTCATGTTTTAAATGACAATCCAGAATTTGTTTTTCACTGTACAAATGCAATAATTTTACTAAAACTAAAAACTAAAACTTCAGGTTTTTAATTGCAGCCTTTAATTAAATTTCTTAATTTAATTAGTCTTAAATTTCTGAAATTTTACAAGTTAAAATTTTAAACATAGCTCTCACTTGCAGGTTTACATATTGTAGTATTTAAAAAATGAGAAAGCCATCCTGGTTTTACTAATGGACACCAGCAGAGTCCCAAAGTTGGCACTTCTTAGTGCAAATAAGCCCCTGGGGAGTACATATTGAGTGATTTAATTTGCCTCCTTTGAATAGTTGGATGTGCTTGTGAGAATTTCCCATGTTTTTGTTGCAGATCACTCTGTTTCCCAGCCAATTATGGTGCAGAGAAGACCTGGGCAGGGCTTCCATGTGAACAGTGAAGTGAACTCAGTGCTGTCCCCACGCTCGGAGAGTGGAGGGCTGGGGGTGAGCATGGTGGAGTATGTGCTGAGCTCATCTCCTGGAGACTCCTGCCTAAGGAAAGGAGGATTTGTAAGTGCCTCATTCCCACATTCCTGATCTTTTCTCCCTTTGTTGCTTGGTTGCTTTGGTTCGGAATCATTCTAGGGCAGAGGTTTCTTTCTTAGCTCTCAGTTCAGCTCTTCCCTCAAACAGGGCAGGTTTAGTCCTTGGCGTGGGGATGTGGGGTGGGAGATGGGAAGGTGCTGGCTCCTTGGAATCCCTGGATCCTTGGAAAAGCCCCCCAGCAGAAACAGCCCATCCAATCTAATCCTTGGAAAGGTTTTACAAACCTCCACAGCCTGTGCCTGCCTTGGTGCTGCCTCAGAACAAAAACTCCATGTGATGATCCCAGAAATGGGACTCCAGCTCCAGACCCACTCTTTGCCTGATGATAACTGTCATGGCATAGTGTTCATCCTTGTCCTGTGGGTTTTCCTTATGCTGTTTTTTGGGATAAACCCCCTCCCAATAAATCCATTGGTCTTACACAGCCTTCCCTGGAATTCCTGCTTGCTGCATGGGTATGTTTTACAGCTGGGATTGGTGTTCCCATGGGGAAAAGGCAGCAGCCCTGGGTTTTGAGGGGGTGGAGGAGGAGCACAGCCTCGAATTTAAGGATGTGGGGAGAGGTGGCATCAAGGCCAGCCTGTGGTTGGGAGAAGGGCTCCAGAAATTGTGGAAAACCATCCTGGGGATGCTCTCCTTTGCAGCTTCACAGCCTTGCTGGGATCGCTGGCCTCATTAGGGGATCCCCAGGAAGCTGGGAGAGCCCTGAGCTGAGCGGGGAGGATTTTTGGGATGTGAGCATCAGGACAAGGAGCCAGTTTATCCCAGCTGGGGTCAGGGAGGGGTTTGCTCCTCAGCACAGTCAGGGTGACAGTGCTGACCCAGCTGGCACTGCTGAGCACCCCCTTGTTTGGGGGAATATTGCTCCAAGCTGGATTTACAGGAGGCATTTCCAGGTAATGTTAAGGAAGCACAATTTTATTTTCGTCTAGAAGTAGCGCCAACAGATTTTTCCTTTCAGTACAGATTTTTTTCCCTGTAAATATGAGGGAAAAATCCCCCTCTCCAATCAGAGAGAGTGGGAAAAGGGTTCAGTGGATAGAGGCAGAAATGTTGTGTGCAGAGCACTTCTGCCTCCAGTCAAGTGCAAGGGTTTGGATGTCTGTGCCTGTGACAGCACCAAAGCTGCCTCTGATAAATATGTTTATATGCCCCTTGCTGGTTTTTATCATAAATTATGTTGTTTTTCCTCTCCCTTTTGTTGTTCAAAACACTGCTCCAGGCATCATCACCCTTTATTCTCCTCCCAAGTGAAATAATATGCAGACGTGCTGCAGATGTAACACCACTCGTGAAATGCTCAACAGAACAGAAATACTTTTTTTTCCCTCTTTTTTCCCCCTTTTTCTCCCAAAGAAATGTGCTTCAGGGTTACAGGAGCCAATGATTGAGGCAGTGATTTATTTGAGTGTTTTTAAATGAGCTGTGCCTTGGAATTCACTGTTGATACCCTCAAAACTGAGGTGATTTTCCAACACTTGTCCAGTCAAGAGCTGTCTCTGACACTGAGCCAGACACTTCAGAAAGGCTCTCATTCACTTTATGCCCCTGCAGCATTTGCTGGTGTTGATTTTGAAGTGTTTAAGTCCCATCTAGAAAGAGAATTCCTTAAAATTATTTTGGGGTGGGATTTTTAGAGCCTATAAAAGCAAACCTTGAGTTACTAAATGGAAGAAACATGAATAGATGAAACCCCTGTTGGAAGAGTGGCAACTAATTCCCTTATTTCTTTGATTATTATTGAAAATTATGTAGTTTTACCTATTTTTTTTGGTAGGAATTAATGTTTGCAAGTGACTTCTTTTATCATGACATGTGTCTTTGATTTGTTACTATCTAGGGGTAACAGGAAAATTGATCTGAAAACTCAGCTTATTAAAACGATGTCTCTTTTGCCCAGGGGCCAAGGGATGCAGAGAGTGATGAGAATGACAAAGGGGATAAGAAAAACAAGGGCACGTTTGATGGAGATAAATTGGGAGATCTGAAGGAGGAGGGGGATGTGATGGATAAATCCAATGGTTTGCCTGTTCAGAACGGGATTGACGCCGATGTCAAAGACTTCAGGTATGTGCATTGCTGGCTATTAATTAATCAATTAATAATTAATCAGTGTTGGGTCTAATCCCAGCCATCAGCTCAGCCCCTCCAGGCTCTCACTCCATCCCCTGCAGTGCCATGGGGGGGAGAATCAGAAGGGGAAAGGTAGGAACTTATGGGCTGAGGTGGAAACATTTTAATGGGGAAAGGAAAAACTGGGCATGGAAGGGAAGCAAAGCCAGGAATTCATTCAGCACTTGCCAAGGGAAGTGCTCAGCCTCCCCATTCCCAGGAAGGCTGGGAATTCCCACTCCATTGAGAGTGACGATGTGCCAGGGCCTGTAGCATCTCCAAGGCTGAGGGAGCTCCTGGACAGGAGCCCCAACTGAGAGGGGCCTTCAGCCCTGGGGGTGTTCCTGGGTGTCCCCAGGTGTGTCCCCGGGTGTCTCTGTCAATCCCTGTGTCCCCATCTGTCCCTGTGTGCAGCCAGGGGCAGGGCAGGGCCCAGCAGTGGCACCAGTGCCACGGGCAGGGGCTGAGCCCAGGAACTGCCCCTGCACAGGAGGCACAGCTCCTGCCCTGGGCAGTGCCCAGCCCTGAGCAGAGCCCAGAGAGGGGCTGGAGTCTCCTCCCTGGGACATTCCAGAGCCACCAGGACACACTGCTGTGCCCTGAGCTCTGGGATGGCCCTTCTGGGGCAGGGAGTGGCACCAGTGACCCACTGGGGTCCTCCCAGCCTGACCCAGTCTGGGATTCTGTAATGGGGACTGGTGAACACCAAACACCATCACTCCAAACACCCTCCCCTTCCCTCTTCCCTCAGCTCTGGGTGCTGTGTGGGCTGGGATATCACAGAACCCCAGAATGGGTTAAATCCCACCCAGTGCCACCCCAGGGACACCTCCCACTGTCCCAGGCTGCTCCCAGCCCCAATGTCCAGCCTGGCCTTGGACACTGCCAGGGATCCAGGGGCAGCCACAGCTGCTCTGGCAATTCCATGCCAGCCCCTTCTTACCCTCAGTGTGACAAACTCCTTCCTTTATCTGATCCAGATGATTTTATAAATAAATTATAAAATCTCTTTTATAAAATCAAAGTTTGGATCAGCTGTCCCAGCTGTGTCCCCCCCATGTCCCTGTGTCCCCCCAGTCCCTCACTGAGGTGAGGAGCAGAACAAGCCTTGCCCAGCCACAACTGAGGCATCCCTGTGGAATCAGCCCAGTTCCAAACCTGCACATGCACGCAGTGTTGTTGGGAAGATTTTTCCATGCTGAAGTGTCCCCAGGATGTTCTGAGTGTCCCCAGGGAAGCACAGGGAGAAACTGGGAACCCCTGGGAGCTCAGGGCTGTGTGTGGAGTCCCAGGTTATTTTCACACCTGATTTTAATCCCTCTGTGTGGATTCCTATGGAAACCCCTATGGGAAGTGTTGGTTCTGTTCCTGTCCTGGTCCCAGTTACAGCTGGGGGTTTGGATTTGTGCCTTGCAGTTCTGCAGGGCTGAAAACCTGAAATTGTGGCCCTTGATGTAACTGATACGTTTGTGTTCCTTGCCCATTTCTGTATCTGTTGTGGTTCCGGCTGGCCTGTAGGAAAACTGGAAAAGTTAAACAAATTATTTAAAAAAATAAAAGCCAAACAAAGTGCTGGGAAATGCACACTGCTGGCTGCTCCATGGATATGAAGCATTACCATGAAGTCCAATCCTTATTTTGGGTGATCAGGAGCCCGTGGCAGCTGCCTTAGAATGGTGTGAAGTGAGATTTGGTGCCAGAGCTTCACACAGTTCAAAATCATCAAATACCTCCATTAAATGTAACTATGTGGGGACGTTCTGGCTTGTTCTGTCTCACTCTCAGTTGAGGAGAGAACAGAAAGTGATTTTTTTACATTTTACTGTAACAGGTGTTTGAGGCTGGGGACTGGGGGTTGTGGGTTATTTTTTGTTTTCGTTTTAAAATACATCAGTTTCTATGTAGAATTAGCTCAGGAAACTGTTTCAGTCCATGTTTTTACTTATCCCACCTTTGTTACTTTTATTACTTTTATTTCACCACTTCCAGGTGGTTCTGGTGGGTCTGATGCTGGGCTGGAGCCTTCCTGCTTTTAGTTTTTTTAATACATCAATTTCTACGTGGAATTAACTTAGGGAACTATTTCAGACCATCTCTTTATTTTTTCTTGTCTTCTAAAACAGCTCCAAGCAGTTTGGGTGGGTCTGGGGGTGTGTTGCTGCTGTGATGTTGGGAGGGAGCATGCCTGGCTTTATTTTTTGTTTATTTTTTTAAATACATCAATTTCCTAGTAGAACTCACTCAGGGAAGTATTTCAGACCATCTTTCATATTTTCCCCCATCTTCTACAACACCTCCAAACAGTTCTGGTGGGTTTAGGGGTGTGATGTTGGGATGGAGCATTCCTGGTTTTATTTTGTGTTTTTTTAAATACACCAATTTCTCAGTAGAATTAACTTGGGGAATTATTTCAGACCATTTGTATTTTCTCCCCCCTTTTCTACAATGCCTCCAAGCAGTTCTGGTAGGTCTGGGGGTGTGATGTTGGGCTGGATCATTCCTGGTGTTATTTTGTATTTTTTGAAATAAATCAGTTTCCCCAGAAATTAACTTGGGGAACTATTTCAATACACCAATTTCTCAGTAGAATTAACTTGGGGAACTCTTTCACACCATCTCTATTCTCTCCCTCTTTTTCTACAACACCTGCAAGGAGTTCTGGTGGGTTTAGGGGTGTGATGTTGGGATGGAGCATTCCTGGTTTTGTTTTGTATTTTTTTATATAAATCCATTTCTCTGTAGAATTAACTTGGGGAACTATTTAAATACACTGATTTCTCAATAGAATTAACTTGGGGAAGTCTTTCAGACCATCTCTTTATTTTCTCCCCCTTTTTCTACAACACCACCAAGGAGTTCTGGTGGGTTTAGGGGTGTGATGTTGGGCTGGATTATTCCTGGTTTTATGTTGTTTTTTTTAAATAAATCAATTTCTCCGTAGAATTAACTAAGGGAACTATTTCAGACCATGTCTTTATTTTTCCCACCCCATACTCCAGCACCTCCAGGGGGTTCTGGAGGGTGAGCTGCTGGGCTGGAGCATTGCTGGGCTGGAGCATTGCTGGGCTGGAGCATTGCTGCCCTTTTCCCTGACACGTTTTTCCCTCCCCGCGCAGCCGCACGCCCGGGAACTGCCAGAACTCTGCCAGCGAGGTGGATCTGCTGGGCCCCAACCAGAACGGCTCCGAGGGCCTGGCCCAGCTGGCCAGCACCAACGGGGCCAAGCCTGTGGAGGACTTCTCCAACATGGAATCCCAGAGTGTGCCCCTGGATGCCATGGAGCACGTGGGCATGGAGCCGCTGCAGTTCGATTATTCCGGCACTCAGGTCCCCGTGGACTCGGCCGCGGCCACCGTGGGGCTCTTTGACTACAATTCCCAGCAGCAGGTACGGGGCTGGTCCTGATCCATCCCAAAAGGATCCCTGATCCATCCCAACAGGGTCGGTGTGGGATGGGATGGGCCCTGATTCATCCCAAAAGGATCCCTGATCCATCCCAACAGGGTCGGTGTGGGATGGGATGGGCCCTGATCCATCCCAAAAGGATCCCTGATCCATCCCAAAAGGATCCCTGATCCATCCCAACAGGGTCGGTGTGGGATGGGATGGGCCCTGATTCATCCCAAAAGGATCCCTGATCCATCCCAAAAGGGTCAGTGTGGGATGGGATGGGCCCTGATCCATCCCAAAAGGATCCCTGATCTGTCCCAAAAGGATCCCTGATCCATCCCAAAAGGGAGGGTCGGTGTGGGATGGGATGGGCCCTGATCCATCCCAAAAGGATCCCTGATCCATCCCAACAGGGTCGGTGTGGGGTGGGATGGGCTCAGGATCCTGTCCTGGGAAGAGGGATGGAGGAAGGTTGGAGATGTTCTCATTGTCTCCATGCTCTGTGTGTCCTTCCTGGGGATGGGAGCAGGAGATCTGCTTCCCATAGCACTGCAGCTGGAATCATCACAATTCCCACAGCAAATCCCACAGCACTGCTCTCTCTGGTGATGCTGGGTGTGTTGAGGAGCTGGCATTGAAAAAGAGCTTTAAAAGTAATAAAAAGTGCTAAAAAACCCCAAACAAACACCCTGGAGCCCAGAAAGTGACTGAGAGCCAGCATCTGCTCAGCCCAGGTGTGAGCCCTGCACTGGGCTTTGCTGAGCCCTGCACTGGGCTTTGCTGAGCCCCACGTTGGGCTGGGCTGAACCTCACACTTGGGCTGGGCTGAGCCCCACGTTGGGCTGGGCTGAACCTCACACTTGGGCTGGGCTGAGCCCCACGTTGGGCTGGGCTGAGCCCCACGTTGGGCTGGGCTGAAGCTCACACTGGACTTTGCTGAGCCCCACACTCAGCTTTGCTGCCCCAGCCAGAGCAGCCTGAGACAATTAGAAGTTCAAACCTTCTTCTACCTGAGCCTGGTTTAAGCCCTAAGGGCAGAGTCCACTACTACAGACCTTTATCTGAGCCTGGCTTAGGTTTGTTTGACCTTTCTCCCACACAAGCCCAGACTCCCTGATCCAGAGCCTCCCTTGGCTCGTGCTGAATGCTGGGCCTGGCTCCAGCAATCGACTCCTGCTCTGCTCCCGTTCCTGCTCGTTTGGGTAATGATTGTGAACTTTATTGCTCTCCCTTTGCAAGTCTGATATCCCTCAAAGAAGAAGGGAATCCTTTGTTGTAGCTGATTGCAGGGATATATAACTCTCCCTGGCTTCCCTAAAATATCTGATTTTCTTAGCAGAAGAGCCCCTGGCACTCTGCAGTGAGGGAAACCATTGCCAAGTTTGTGCTCAGTTATCACAGACTTAAAAGCAATGTAAATATCTGTGTTGGAGCTCAACTGGCTGCTCTGTTCTACAGCATCTTTGGGAGGTTAATGATGGAAAATTTAATGATTAAATGAAATAGCTGCTGTAGAGTTCAAAAAGGAAAAAAAAACAGATAGTTCCAAGTCTTTGTATTGCTCTGGTGTAAGGCCTGGGATGCCAGAATTACTTCTAAACCAGGAAAGTTGTGTGTTTTTTAAAACATTAGGGCTCCACAAGTGAGCTGCTGCTGGAGAAGCATTAGAGATGGGACTAGAACAGCAGGAGTGGGAAGCCTGGAATTTGCATTTCAGGATTTTCTGTTTAAGTGAAGGCTCATTTACAAGTTCGAGGAGTTTTTATTTGTTTCTTTCAGCCTTTAAAAATTAAGGTTTAAAATTTGGCACGTCTGGCACCTCACTAGTGGAAATGAACCCTCCCAAAGGAAGGCAGAGCAGGGAAGGCTCCTCGTTTTGGGAGCAATGCAGTGAGGATTTCTGGCTGGGTTTGGGTTTTTTATTTCATGTCAAGTGGATGGGCACTGTCCGTGTGGAGCTGGTGGCATCTCTGGGCCATCACTGTCTGGGAATCCCTGAGCTTGGAAAAGCCCTCCCAGAGCATCAAATCCAAGCTGTGCCTGATCCCCACCTTGTGCCCAGCCCAGAGCTCTCAGTGCCAGAGTCCTTCCTTGGACACCTCCAAACCCCCCTGGGCAGCCCCTGCCAATCCCTGCCCACCCTTTCCATGGGGAAATTCCTGCTGCTGTCCACCCTGAGCCTGCCCTGGCCCAGCCTGAGGCCGTTCCCTCTCCTCCTGTCCCTGTTCCCTGGGAGCAGAGCCCGACCCCCCCGGCTGTCCCCTCCTGGCAGGGAGTTGTGCAGAGCCACAAGGGCCCCCCTGAGCCTCCTTTTCTCCAGGCTGAGCCCCTTTCCAGCTCCCTCAGCCTCTCCTGGGGCTCCAGCCCCTTCTGAACTCCATTTCTTTGTTGTGAAGCCCAAATCCCCACTTTTCTCTCCCTGATTTTGGGGGAGCAGTGGGGACACAGCTGCTGCCCCCCAGTCCCAGCCAGGCCCTGCTGGGCTGTCAAACAAGATCTGTTATTTTCAGTTTTCACCCTTGTTGCAGCTTCCACCTGCAGTGAAAGCAAACAGGAGCCTTTTGTCAGCCTGAGGTGCTGTAGTAAAGATCAGGAATCATTCCCCTGCCAGATGTGCCCTCTCAGGGCAGGTTTATGTAAATCCAGGGGTCTTGGCTCACTCCTGTGCCCATTTCCATAATTTCTGATCCCCAAAGCCAGGGGTCCTTGCTGCTCCCTGCCACTCTCAGCCTGGATGGAAGGAATCTGTCCTCTGCCTTTGTGTTGTCAGCAGGAAATCTGTCCTGAATGAGGGATCTCATCCCTAGGAGTGCCTTTGGGGCTGTGGGGAATCATCCCATCCTTGGAAGGATTCCAGGATTGGCAATATGAGGAAGGGAAAGGTTTTACCCACGTGTGATCTGATTAGAGATGTCAGTGTTGATATTGCAGAAGAAACTGGCTGAGGGAAATCTGATCTTCCAGAATTGCCATAACTGTGGGGTTCTGCTTCCTTGGAATTCCTCAGTGAGCTGCTCCACGTGCTGGAAATCATCCTTCATTTGTCTGCACATGGAACAGCCTCACTGAAATGCTGGATGATCTCCCTGAACTCCTCCAGAACTGTGTCAGGCTTTGTAGCTTTTCACTCCAGATGCATTTTCCAACAGCGTGAAATGCCCCAGGTGCACTTTTCTGATACCTTTGTAAATTCAGGTTAATATTCCTGTTACAGAGGTTCCTTGCCTTTTTTGCACTCCCTCAATCCCACCTTTTCACAGTGCTCTGTAGGTTTGGAATGTGGGGCTGTGCTGTCAGCAGATGGAGACAGAGCAGCAAGGCTTTAACAGCTCTTCCTAAATCCATGGAGTTGATGATTCCCAGAGCTCCTGTGGCTTGTCTGGCTGAGGAGAGCCTGCAGTTGGGATGGTTTTTCTTGGCTCTGCTTCCTTGGACAGGCTACAGGATGAAATCTGCAGCTGCAGGGTTGGAGCTGGGCTGAGTTTTTTCTGAGGGAGCTGAGCAAGGCTGTGAATTAAAGTGAGGAGAGGGAGAGGTCACAGAATCCTGGAGTGGTTTGGGTGGGAAAGGACTTCAAAACTCATCCAGTTCCATCCTCTGCTATGGGCAGGGACACCTCCCACTGTCCCCAGCTACTCCAACCTGGCCTTGGACACTTCCAGAGATCCAGGGGCAGCCACAGCTGCTCTGGCAATTCCATGCCAGCCTCTGCCCACCCTGCCAGGGAACAATTCCTTCCCAAGATCCCATTTAAATCCCTCCTCTCTTAGTTTAGGGCCATTCCCCCTTGTCCTATGCTGTAAAAAGTCCCTTTCCAGGTCTCTTGCAGCCTTTTTATGTCTGGAAGTCAAATTTTGCAGGCACCAGCTGAGCCCCCAGAGCAGGCAGACAACAAAAAGAGCCAAGAGCAGCAGGTGAAATATTGATGGTGAAATGTTGATGCTCTGAGTAGGTGTGGATTCCTTTTTCCCAGTTCTTGTGTCTTCACATGGATCACTGAGTTGCATTTGGGAGGTGTGGAAGTGCTCACATGTGTAAAGTGAGTACAAGCAGTGTTTTTAGGAAGATAAATGATTTTTGTGCCCTCAAGACAAGGAAGTAATAACACAGCCATTTCATTTCTGCTTCACTGTGATGGAATCCACATCCACAGGCTGGAAAAGCAGATCCCAGGGATGCAAAAGCACGTGAATTCTCAAGGGTTTGGTGAAATTTTTCAGCTGAAGAAAGCTAAAATTGCTGAACAAATAAGAAAGCAGACCCCAAACCCGAGGATGTTCCAGAGGAATCCACACTTCAGGAGGCAGTTTAGGGGATTTATTTGATTTTTTTCCCGTATTTGCTGATCAGTGAGATGTTGCTGGTCACTCCCACTATCCCTGACTCCATGTTCTGCAGCTCCTGCTGTCCGTGATCTTGTTTTTTTGCACGTGGGGATGTCAGTGGAGCTTTGGCCCAGCTCCTGGTGACAGGTGGCAGCTGAGCAGAGCTGCCAGAGCTTTGTGTGGCCACGAATGGCACCTTAAAACAACAAGAAGGGCAGGAAAAGCAGGTGTGCTGTGCACCCAGACTGCTCAGGGTGTTTTATGGCCCAGGGAGGCAATAAAGGAACTGTACATCTGATATTTTCCTCCACAAGGAACATTCTGATACCCCCTGGCTGTTTGTAGGAGCCCCAACGTGCTGAGGGATGAGCAAACAAAGCTGCTGTGAGGGTTTGGCACCCTCAGGTTAATTCTGGCTCCCCTAAATGCTGCATTTCCACCTCATAAACTTGATGCTGGTCCCTCAGATGTGTTTTCTCCACCTCAGCTTGTTAAAAGACAAAAATAAAGGTGGATTTTGTCACACAGCTTTGCTCACCCTGCTCTCAGGAGAACCAATGCCAATTTTTGCCTTTAAATAAAAGAAGTAACAGAGTTTTCTTGATGTTTCTGGGCTTCTTCTTGATGATTGTGGGTTTCTGCCAAAAATTTGGGCAGAATTATTGCTGCTTCTGCCAGCAGTTCACTTGTCTGAAAGGAGGGCGGGATAATAGGTGTGAAAATCGTAGGCATTTGGGAATCCAAGTCTTTTCTGAGGGAGTGGAGGGAGAAAACATTTCTCACAGTGGTTCATGATTCCACCTTGGAAATGATTCCTGGATGTGAGGGGGGAAGGACATGCTGGATCATTTCAGAGATGCTCAGCTGGTATGTCCTTAAATGTTTTAATTAAAGCTGAAAATGGGTGAATTCAGGGATTTCCTTTAGGGAGAGGCAAAAGAAGCTGGGAAAGAAACTTTTAGCGAGTCCTTGAAGAAAGTAAAAAAAAACAAACAAACCAAACCCTCAGCAAAAGTACTTCAAGGCAATCCTATTTTTTTTTCTTAGTGAGGAATAAATTTTCAATAACCTTGAGAACTGAGCAGGGGGCTGCAGGTAAAGGAAGTGTTTGGTTTGGGGTTTGTGATGCTGAGGCTGTGTCCCCTCTGCTGGCTCTGAAGGCATCGTGGATGTCACAAACGTGGCTCTGCATCCCAGTGCCATCCCAGTGCCATCCCATTGCTATCCCAGTGCCATCCCGGTGCCATCTAAGGGCCATCCCAGTGCCATCCCATTTCCCATTTCAGCCAAACTGGGAGGGTGCACTGGTGTCACTGGTGTCACTGTCAATACTGGGAGTGCTCCTGGCAGCCCCTGGTGCCCCCCAGGCTGCAGCTGGGATAAATCCTTTGGGATTGAGAGGGAACAGCAGAGGGAAAACCCAGCTGGGGGTGGCTGTGCTGCAGAAATGTGGGGTTTGTTCAGGGACATTAACACAGGCCATTGATCCAAAGGACTTAAATCCTTTAGAGAGTGGAGTTACCTGTAGGGTGAAAAGAGACGAGTGAAGGGATTGCTTGGGAAGGAAGGACGAGCTGCTTTTTGTGCCTGAGTTAGGGAGTGCTGGTGTTTGAGCCTGAGTTTAGGACAGTGTTGGTGTGTCTGGTCCTCGTTTAAGGGCTGTCTATGCCTGGTTTAAGAGGTGTTTGTGCCCAGTTTAAGGGCTGTCTGTGCCCAGTTTAAGGGGTGTCTATGCCCAGTTTAAGGGGTGTTTGTGCCCAGTTTAAGGGGTGTTTGTGCCTGTTTTCGGGGATGTTTGTGCCTGTTTTAAGGGGTGTTTGTGCCCAGTTTAAGAGGTGTCTGTACCCAATTTAAGGCTTGTCTATGCCCAGTTTAAGGGGTGTTTGTGCCCAGTTTAAGGGGTGTCTGTACCCAATTTAAGGGCTGTCTGTGCCCAGTTTCAGGGGTGTCTGTGCCCAGTTTAAGGGGTGTCTATGCCCAGTTTAAGGGGTGTTTGTGCCCNGCAGAATTATTGCTGCTTCTGCCAGCAGTTCACTTGTCTGAAAGGAGGGCGGGATAATAGGTGTGAAAATCGTAGGCATTTGGGAATCCAAGTCTTTTCTGAGGGAGTGGAGGGAGAAAACATTTCTCACAGTGGTTCATGATTCCACCTTGGAAATGATTCCTGGATGTGAGGGGGGAAGGACATGCTGGATCATTTCAGAGATGCTCAGCTGGTATGTCCTTAAATGTTTTAATTAAAGCTGAAAATGGGTGAATTCAGGGATTTCCTTTAGGGAGAGGCAAAAGAAGCTGGGAAAGAAACTTTTAGCGAGTCCTTGAAGAAAGTAAAAAAAAACAAACAAACCAAACCCTCAGCAAAAGTACTTCAAGGCAATCCTATTTTTTTTTCTTAGTGAGGAATAAATTTTCAATAACCTTGAGAACTGAGCAGGGGGCTGCAGGTAAAGGAAGTGTTTGGTTTGGGGTTTGTGATGCTGAGGCTGTGTCCCCTCTGCTGGCTCTGAAGGCATCGTGGATGTCACAAACGTGGCTCTGCATCCCAGTGCCATCCCAGTGCCATCCCATTGCTATCCCAGTGCCATCCCGGTGCCATCTAAGGGCCATCCCAGTGCCATCCCATTTCCCATTTCAGCCAAACTGGGAGGGTGCACTGGTGTCACTGGTGTCACTGTCAATACTGGGAGTGCTCCTGGCAGCCCCTGGTGCCCCCCAGGCTGCAGCTGGGATAAATCCTTTGGGATTGAGAGGGAACAGCAGAGGGAAAACCCAGCTGGGGGTGGCTGTGCTGCAGAAATGTGGGGTTTGTTCAGGGACATTAACACAGGCCATTGATCCAAAGGACTTAAATCCTTTAGAGAGTGGAGTTACCTGTAGGGTGAAAAGAGACGAGTGAAGGGATTGCTTGGGAAGGAAGGACGAGCTGCTTTTTGTGCCTGAGTTAGGGAGTGCTGGTGTTTGAGCCTGAGTTTAGGACAGTGTTGGTGTGTCTGGTCCTCGTTTAAGGGCTGTCTATGCCTGGTTTAAGAGGTGTTTGTGCCCAGTTTAAGGGCTGTCTGTGCCCAGTTTAAGGGGTGTCTATGCCCAGTTTAAGGGGTGTTTGTGCCCAGTTTAAGGGGTGTTTGTGCCTGTTTTCGGGGATGTTTGTGCCTGTTTTAAGGGGTGTTTGTGCCCAGTTTAAGAGGTGTCTGTACCCAATTTAAGGCTTGTCTATGCCCAGTTTAAGGGGTGTTTGTGCCCAGTTTAAGGGGTGTCTGTACCCAATTTAAGGGCTGTCTGTGCCCAGTTTCAGGGGTGTCTGTGCCCAGTTTAAGGGGTGTCTATGCCCAGTTTAAGGGGTGTTTGTGCCCAGTTTAAGGGGTGTCTGTACCCAATTTAAGGCCTGTCTATGCCCAGTTTCAGGGGTGTCTGTGCCCAGTTTCAGGGCTGTCTGTGCCCAGTTTCAGGGGTGTTTTGCTCTGCCCACAGCTGTTCCAGAGGCCCAATGCACTGGCAGTGCAGCAGCTGACAGCAGCCCAGCAGCAGCAGTACGCCCTGGCTGCTGCCCACCAGCCACACATCGGTGAGTGATTCTGCCTCTCCCCCAGCCCCCTGCACTGCCCTGCTCCTGATCCATGGGGGAAAAAGGACTGGGAGGGGTTAAAGTGTATTTTACACATGAGAATCCATGCAGGAGCAGAAGAAGTTTGCATTGTTAAAGATTTGCTTGGGAGTGTCCCTTGCACACTTGGGAAGCTTTCAAAGGAGTTCCCTGTCTGGCAGGACTGACACTGTCACCCTTCTGAGGGTGCTGGTCTGTCAGGAGAGGCTTTGGAAGTCTCTGAGGGAAGCATAACTCAGGGTGACAGCACAGTTAGGTGAGGGGAAATGCACAATTTAATATCAGCTGAATGTGCTGCCTGGGGGTCTTCTAAGTAAAAATGTAATTTATGCAAACACATGATTGATATTAATAAAAACTATTCATAAAATACATTTATTAACTGGGATTAGAGCACTTAATCATGTGTAGAAAACAAGGAAAACTATAGAAGGCTACTCCTGGATGATTAAACTTAAATGTTTTTAGAACAATAAGCAATTTGTGGTAGTTCTTCCTGCCCAAAACCCCAGTATAAACATATTGGGGCTCTCCCAGTTCTGTGCTGTGCCATTGTATGCTCAGTGGAGTTTAGGAATCGAAATGATTCCGTTTTTTAACTTCCTCCCCTTTACCTTCACCTCCCCTGTACACCCCTTTTCACCCACCTGGCCTTTCTCTAATGATTAAACTGTCCCCTTGCAGAGGGAGGGAATTTTCCCCTCCTGAGCCCTGTCTGGACTCAGCAGCTGCAGTGCTGGGATCCTGTGCTGGCCATGGAGCTCAGAAAGGGCTGGTTTGGGTCCTGATTTACTCACTGTAGGAAATACAGAGTAGTAACAAGCTCCAGTCTCCTGAACAGGGTCTGTCTGCCTGCAGAAGCACCTGAGCTGTTGGATATAAAGGATTTTATCACTTAAGGAGCATTGAATCCTTGGAAGTGGGGATTTTTTTATGCCAGATCTCTCCTTTGCCCATCAGCACTCACTGCTTGTTCCCTCTCTGTAGAGAACCACCCGTGAAAAGCTTAAAAACACAAAACCAGCCCGAGTTTGGTGTTGCAGCAGGAGGGTTGGGTGGGGGCAGTCCTGTAGAGTTTTTTTGTACTGACAGGAATGTTTCCAGCAGGTTTAGCCCCTGCTGCCTTTGTTCCCAACCCCTACATCATCAGCGCGGCGCCTCCGGGGACGGATCCCTACGCAGCCGGACTGGCGGCAGCCGCCACGTTAGGTGAGAAATGTTTCTGCATGGTAGGTGAGAAATGGCAGCTCTGTGTGCATCCTTCCATCCATTCATCCCCCCATCCCCTCCCTCCCCTCATCCCCTCCATCCCCTCATCCCCTCCATCCCTTCATCGCCTTCATCCCCTCCATCCCTTCATCCCTTCATCCCCTCCATCCCTTCATCCCCTCCATCCACTCATCCCCTAATCCCCTCATCCCTTCATCTCCTCCATCCCTTCATCCTCGCATCCTCTCCATCCCCTCATTCCCTCATCCCTTCATCCCCTNTCCCCTCCATCCACTCATCCCCTAATCCCCTCATCCCTTCATCTCCTCCATCCCTTCATCCCCACATCCTCTCCATCCCCTCATCCCCTCATCCCTTCATCCCCTCCATCCCTTCATCTCCTCATCCCTCCATCCCCTCCATCTCCTCCATCCCCTCCATCTCCTCCATCCCCTCCATCTCCTCCATCCCCTCCATCCCCTCATCCCTTCATCCTCTCCATCCCCTCCATCCCCTCGTCCCCTCCATCCCCTCATCCCCTGCTCCAGAGCTGCTCTGCATCTGCACTGTGGGAGGGAAGTTCCAGCTCTGTGTGCATCCCCTCCATCCCCCTGCTCCAGAGCTGCTGTGCATCTGTGATTGTGGGAGGGAAACATCAGCACAGCAGCATTTCTGGGTGGGAGAATTGATATCATGGTGTGGCTGTGAGTAAAACCAGAATTTGTCATTGGAACTGGAGGTGAAATGGGATCATTTTTGTTTCGTGTGCTGTGGGTTCAGGCTCCCAGAGCAAATGGGAAGGGAACCACTCACAGATACTGCTTCCTTGTTGTGGTGTTTTTTTGACTGACAGTAGCAAAGAAAACCTCTGAAAACAAACTTATGAAAGTCTGGAAAGATGCAGGATGTGTTTCCTGCCAGGAGAGTTGTCTCTCCTTTCTGTTCAGCTTGTGGTGCATTCTTCAAACCAGCTCTTCCCTGAAATTCTGCTGGGAATTTCCACTTCCCAGGAGGTGAACACATCCATATCTGCTGAGGCTCATGCTGGGAATGTGCCCTTTTCCAGATGGTGGCAAAGGTGGAGCCTCTGCTCTTCCTGCAGGATCTTCCTGCAGGCATTCATGTATCAGTTCCCAAATTCCTTCCAGCTGTCACAGCCAGAATTGGGGATTTTGGAGGTGACAGCCCTGTGCCACAGCTTATCAGGCGCTGGAGGACATGGTGAACGTTGGAATTCTGCTGGGGGGCCATGAAGTTTTTGCCCAAGCACTGGGAACAAAGCAGGAATGTGCTTTTAGGGGAGGTTTTTAAGGAAGAATGTGCTTCTAATAGAGTATTTTTAGAGGAAGAACATGCTTTTAGGAGAGGATTTTTAAAGGAAGAACATGCTGCTAGTGGAGGATTTTTAAAGGAAGAATGTTCTTTTAAAGGAGTACTTTTAAAGGAAGAATGTGCTTCTAAAATACTATTTTTAAAGGAAGAACATGCTTTTAGGAGAGGATTTTTAAAGGAAGAAAGTGCTTTTAGGGGAGTATTTTTCTGACCATGCCTGACTTCCCTTGAGCAAGGCACAGGGAATGTTCTGTGCTGCAAATGAACGCTGCTCTCTTTGGAGTGGGGATGTTTGTGGAGGCTCTTGCTGCTGCCATGCTCCACTTAGAACGTGCACTCAGTTCAATCCTCTTTTGTTGGGTGGCTTGTCCCAAATCAAACCCACAGACCTGGGCTGTGTGTGGATGTGACACACTGTGGTTTGGGACAGCTCTTACATAACCCAACCCCTGCTGAGCTTTTAAGCTTTGAGGCCGCCATGGGCTCAGCTCTGAAATGGGAATTCAGCGATTTGCCCACTTGGATGGAGGTTAGTGCATCATGCAGATGTGTATAAAGAATTTGGATCATAATTTGGGCTTTGGCCTGGGCTGCTGGGAGTTTTGTGCTGGGATTGTGCAGTGCCATGGGGAGATTGGGTGGAGGCAGAGAGGTGACACCGAGATTCCGTGGGACAGAGCCAAGGGCAGGAGCACATTTGTGCTGCTCCAGGACTTGATAAACCCTCCTGTGAAGGTGAATGGAGCAGGGAATGAATGAGCTGAGCTGCTCTGGGCCAGCACCAGAGGGAAGTTCAGTCAGGGCTTGGCAGGGAGGAGGTCCCAGAGTGTTGACAGCCCCAGTTCAGGCAGAACAGGAGATTTGTGAGTGATTCCAGTACAGAGAGGTTCCTGCTTGGCCTTTCTGCATCACCTCGGGGCCTCCAGAGCTCATTTCTGGCTAACACAGAGTGCAGAGGAGCAGCAGGTCAGCAGCTTGATTTCATAGAAAGACCACATGGAACTGGGCCACATTTCCAGGAAATACTGAGTGTTGGCCACGATTTTTTTTTCCTTTTTCTCAGCTCTACTGAAGCTGCAGCTGCCTGAGCTTTTGCAGCCTCTGACCAGGAGAAAACCCCATCTAGGCTGTGCCTAACTTGAGTTTTAGACATTTGAACAGGAAATAACACCCCAGGGGTACCTAAAGCATCCCAAAACTTGGCATTGTGGCCTCTACTTGAATAATTCTAAATTTATGGCTCTTAAAAGAAACAAAACAACATGTAATGTAATGGGTGTATTTATAGTGTTAAACCACTGAGATGTAGGAGTTATTTTAACTCTCTCATCAGGCTTTGGACCCTAGAAATGAAAAGATAAACTTCATGTTGATTAAAAACTTCATGTTGATGAAGGAAACTGATGGTTTTCAGAAAAGCATCTTTTCTGTCTAGGCCTGAGCAGTTTTGAGAACCCTTTTTTACTTTGTGACTGAGAGCAGCACTGGAGGGACATGAGAAAATTTAAATGTTTATATAAAGCCAAAAAGCCTCCTTGATGTGCCTGGGAATGTTAAATTGGGAGGACTCGGAGAAGCTTCTGAGATGGAATAAATGAGGTTGGAGTTATTGGGAGTTTATTGCTCACAGTTGGAGCAGAGAGGAAACTTTGGTGTGTGTTTTATGGCAGAGATAATCTGTCAATTAAAGTTCTGCCATTATGGTTTGTCATGATTGTGAGACTGGCAGCTCTAGGATAATGCTCTTCTCTTCCCAACAATAGCAGCATTTTAAAGAACAAATTTGAATGCAGGGGGAAGAACTTCCTAGAAAAAAAACTCATTTAGATTTTAAACTGGGGGGAAGATACTGCTGCCTTTGAATTGCCTTCCATCATTAGAGAAAGATGTCACTCAAAAAACTGAAAACTTGCTTTTTTTAAGGCCAGCTGGGAAATTATTCCCTCTGGGGTGGAGTGTTCCAGGTAGAAGAGTGTTCCTGTTCTTTGTGGAGAGGTGGATAAATGCTGGAACAACCTGGAGACAGGAAAAGCAGAGGCTCCCACAGCAAGTTCTGGGATTTTCAGCCTTGGGTGGTGGGAAATGATTCCCTCTGAGGTGAAATGCTCAAAGTAGAGAAGTCTGTTCTTTGCGGAGGTGTGGATAAATCCTGGGATAACCTGGATACAGGAGAAGCAGAGCCTCTCTCAGCAAGGGCTGGATCTTTTCAGCCTTGGTGGAATGATCAGACCCTGGGTGCTGAGCTGAGCAGGTGTGGCTGTGTGCACACTCCTGCAGGGCTGGCCTTTGGGAGCACCTGCAGCTGCATTTATCCCAGCCCTGCTCATCGGGGCAGCACCTCGGAGCTGTTCCTCACTGCCATCCAAAAAGCAGCACTGTGGTGCCTGTGGGTGCCATGCTGGGAATTCCCAAGGGATCACCCCACAAATCCCTGGGAGTTCTGAAGGGATCACCCCACAGATCCCTGGGAATCCCAAAGGGATCACCCCCCACAGATCCCTGGGAATTCTGAAGGGATCACCCCACAAATCCCTGGGAATTCCCAAAGGATCACACCACAGATCCCTGGGAATTCTGAAAGGATCACTCTACAAATCCCTGGGAATTCTGAAAGGATCACTCTACAAATCGCTGGGAATTCCCAAGGGATCACCCCACAAATCCTGGGAATTGCTGCTTGCAGCCTCTCAGGCTCTGTGGGCAGGTGGATGCAGTGTCCGTGCTGCTCATCCCGGGCTGTTCCTGCAGGAGAGGTTTCAGTGGCAGGCTGAGATGGAAGCACAAACCCATTCTGAGCACATTCCCAGCTGGATTTGCTGCTGTTCCTGGAAGGAGCAGCTGTGGGTGTCCAGGGCTGATGTGTGAGACACAGCTCAGGGGCTGTTTGCTTGCAGAGGTGCTGGAATGGTTTGATTTTCCCAGGAATGCCCGGCTGTAGCGAGTGCAGAGGCAGGTGCAGCATGTCCTTTTGGCAGGGCCAGCTCTGGGTGCTGCAGCAGTCTGGCAGTGATGCCACACTTGCCCTCACTGAGAACTCTGTTCAATAATGAGCCTCTCTCCTGTGCTTGGAGCAGCTGAGCCAGACTCGCAGCCCTTTAAGCCCAGCTGCCTGCAAACTTCAAAGCTTCTGTGTCTCCTCTGCTTTTATACACCCAGGGCTTTGGCAGCAACCTCTGACTAGGAGAAGAACCCATCTAGGCTGTGCTTGGTTGATAATTAGAGCTGGGACTAAACTGTCCCAGAGAGATGCCCAAATTTTGCCCAGATGAAGGGGATTGCAGCAACTTCCAGCAGCCTGAGGGCAAATGCAGGTTAATGACTTGCATTAAAAGGGAGCAATTGCAGCTCTTTCCCTGTTGGATGCAGGAGAACCCCAGGAGTTGGGGTCTGATGTGCATTCAGTGATTATAAACAGGTTAAAATCCCTCTCTGCTTACCTGTCTGTACCTGCTGAGGCACCACAGGCACCACCTTCGTGGCACTGATTCATTTGCTGCAGGTTTTTTTTCCATTTTAGCTAGTGCTGCTCATGAATTCCCAGGTTGGAAGGTAAGAAGTGAGTGGTTGCTGCTCCAGATGTGACAAGGAGCAGCAGATCAGCCTCTCTGATTCTGTAAATCCAGCCAGGATGGGCTTTGGGGCAGAGCTTTGGGGTGAGATACAAATCCAGGTGTTCTGCAGCTGCCTGGAATTAGCCAGCACGTCCCTGCTCTGCACAGAGCTGGGCACCTAAATCCTAAATTCAGGGAAAGCACAGTACTTAAAACCAGAATAATACAAGGAGGGTAACTCTTACATGCTGGAGATATTAATTCAGTATTTGGCACAAAGCATGAAATGAATGACCTGAAGTGTGGATGTGGGAGCAGGAGCAGGTCCTTGGCATTCTGCGGGAGTTCAGCTGAGGTTGTTCCTGTGAAAAAAAAGTCAAGAAGAAAGGAACAAAAACCAAAAGGAAAAGGGATTTCCAGGATTTTCCCTCTTTGTCACAGCCAGGCTAACCCTGAACACTCAGCACTGTGTTTGCACCTCCCTTTTTATGTCATCCCTCATTTTCCATGGAATCACAGACTTGGGCAGAACCCAAGTGCTGAGTGTCTCTCTTGAAACAAACAAACAAAAAAATCCCTGTTTTTACTCCAAGTGTGACCAAGATTCTCTAAAGATTTGTTTACACCAGTGTCACACCCTGAGTCTGCCTCTGCCTCAGTTACTCCTGCTGTGGGGAGGATGGGGGATGTATTTGGGAATCAAAGGGAGCACTTCTGCTTTTCTGCTGACCTTCCCTGAAGATATCTAACAGTCATATTAAAAATACTCTTGGATTCCCATCCGTGTTATTTGGAGGGAAGGGCTCCTCCTTCCAGCACTGAGAGCTTCCTCAGCATTATTCCAACTGGGATTATTTAAGGAGAGAGGCTGCCATTCTGCTATGTCCAAAATTCTCCAAATTCCTGTGCTGTCCTGAGACCTGATCAACACAGGGAATCTTCAGAAGTGAGGCATTTTCTGCTGCTCTCCAAGATGATTATTACTATTTTTTAAGCCTCTTAAGTTTGAGGAGGGAATGTGGGAAGGGACAGGATCGTGCAGCTTCTTTTAGGGAGACTGGCTTATGCAAAGCAGGGCTGGAAAAAGAACATTTTAACACTTGAGAGTTGATGCACTCCAGCTGTGAGGAGGGTTTGGTAGTTTCTTGGGGAGCTGAAGGTGGATGGCAGTGAGCTGTGAATGTCAGCTGGGATGAGAGGTTGATCTCTGTGCTTGAAACAGGGTTCCTCCGTTTGGCTTGGAGATTTTTGTTCCTTCTCTGTAAAACCAGGGCACATCAATAAAAACATGGAATCACTGCTGGCAGAGTTCGACCTCATGCAAGGATGAAATTCCAGGTCTGACTTGAAACTTTGGGAAATGTGTGACACAAAGGCCAAATGTGTGTTTGAGAGAGTTTCACACAGGTCATGTTAAAGCAGCTGTGATGTGCTGGTGGTTTTGGGGTGCTGGTGCCCCGAGCCCCTCAGGAGCTCACCCTGGCCGTGCTGTGTTGCAGGTCCAGCTGTGGTCCCTCACCAGTACTATGGAGTCACTCCCTGGGGAGTTTATCCTGCCAGCCTCTTCCAGCAGCAAGCGGCCGCCGCCGCCGCCGCCACCAACTCAGCCAACCAGCAAAGCACGCAGCAAACACAGCAGGGCCAGCAGCAGGTAAGGGACAGGGACAGCTGGGACAGGGGACACTGGGACAGGGGACTGCAGGGGCAGGGGACAGCTGGGACAGGGACACAAGGGACAGAGACAGCTGGGACAGGGGACAGCTGGGACGGGAGACAACAGGGACAGGGGACACCCAGGACAGGGGACAGCCAGGACAGAGACACCTGGGTCAGGGGACAGCAGGGGACACCCTGCCTTTGGGTGGGGAATGTCCTGAGCTGGAGATCACCCTTCAGGGACCATGGGCTCCAACCCCTGGCCCTGCACAGAGCCCTCAGCAATCCCACCCTGTGCACCCCTGGGAGCGCTGTCCAAGCTCTGGCAGCCTCTGGGCCGTGCCCATTCCCATTCCCATTCCCATGCCCATTTCCATTCCTACTTCCATTCCCGTGCCCATGCCTGTGCCCATTTCCATTCCCATGCCCATTCCCATTTACATTTCCATTCCTACTTCCATTCCCATGCCCATTCCCATTTCCATTCCCATGCCCATTCCCATTTACATTTCCATTTCCATTTCCATTTCCATTTCCATTTCCATTTCCATTTCCATTTCCATTTCCATTCCCATGCCTGTGCCCATTTCCATTCCCTCTGTGGGAAAACCACCAGGCAGAATTCCTTCCCAGAAGGGGGGATTGGACAGTGTAATGGGGTGCCCATTGCAGGGGAGTCACCATGCCTGGAGGGGTATAAGGAAAGCCTGGATGTGTCCCTTTGTCACTCGGTGCCATGGGCTGGGTGACAAGGTGATGGCAGGTCATAGGTTGGACTTGATGATCTCAAAGGTCTTTTCCAACCCAGCTGATGGTGTGTAAAACCCAACCTAAGCCTCCCCTGACACGGCTCCAGCCACTGAAAACCCTGATTTTTTTCCATGACTGACCCTGACCTCAGCTCTGAGAAGTTTTAAATGAGGAGAAAACCCTTTGGCCTCTCCTTAAAACAAAGGGACAGGAGCCATCTGTACATTTGTAATTTGATTTCTCCATCATGCATGTGGAGAGTGGCACATGGACATGGGTGGTGGTGAATTATTGTCAGTGCTTTGGAAAATGCCAGTGGATCAGGTTGGGAATGGCCTGAGTTGTGCAGCAGCAAACCTTGGTGCTGTTGGTGTGTGGGGGGAGTCATCAGGAACCAGAGCTGGGCTTCAGTCACCTCAGCAGCTCTCCTGTCTGGTCCCTGGGTGATGGAGGTGGCAGAATAAAGAGCAACTGGCAGCTGAATTTTTCAGCTCAGAAGCTGCAAACCCTTGAAAACCAAACCCGAGGCTCAGGAGGTGTTCTGAGGCCTTTACAGATACAGCAGGCATGAGCTGAGAGAGCTTTTGCAAGGGCTCAGGCTATTAAAATAAAATATCTCAGTGCCAGTGGCCTTTATGGGATGTTTCACTGCTTTTCTGGCCGTGGAGCAGGCGTGAGTGGGGTTGGGAGTGAGGTTTGGAGTGAGGGGATGCAGCAGGGAGTGTTTGCATTCAAAGTGCTGAGGCTGAGGCTTTGGGAACCTGGAACTGAGTGAGGAACTTGATTTGTGACCCTTGTGACGTATTCATAGTGTGTTAATAAAACCATCAGCATTCCAGTGCTGCAGCCTGCACCCCCTGGAATTCCTGGCTGCCAGAGGGTCCCTGTGCAGCACAGCAGGCTCAGGAGGCACATCCCACTCAGGGAGCCTTGGGATCCTTCCCAGCCTCTCCCTGCACAAAGTCAGATGTTCCTGTTCATGACTCCAGCAGGTGATGATGCCTGGAAAGGCTGACCTGGAGCAGAGACTAAAGAGAGCAAAAGGAATAAAATAGGAATTTATTGAAAGGATTCACCTTGGGCAGTGCAAGAGCCTGGCTGGGGCTACACCCACATCAAATCTAAGATGGATCCTGGTCACAAGATCCACACTTCTATACTTTTTTAATACCTTTTTCATACTTTTTAAATACTTTTTTTACACTTTGATAAGTTTTAGTTCATATAAATCTTGGGGTCAGTTGTCCAACCACAGCCTCAGGTTTTGAAGTCTCAGCCCCTGGCTTGCCCCTTTCTCCTTTTTGGATAATTGTTGTCCTTGATTCTCCAGCTAGAAAGGAATTGTTTTGTCCAACCACCCTGTGAAGAGAACTCACTAACCTAACCTGAAATTTCAGAGTTACACACCAAGCAGCAGAGAGTCTGGAAAATACAAAAGCTCCAACCCAAGGCATCATTGCCTCCTTTCAGAGGCTTGCCAAGGCCTTTACCAGCATCAGGGACAGCCACAGTGTCAGTTTGTGCAGGGTGTGCTGAGGACTTGGGGATGGCTCGTTTAATAAGCTGAGCTTGCAGATTCCTGCACCAGCTCTGAGTGAGGCTCTGACAAACCAAGCCTGTCCCAGGTAATGGCAGCAAAGGCCACTCTGCCATTGTCCCTGCTGAGGGACTCCCACCACAGCATGTCATCCATGCAAACCCCACTGTGGGCTCTGTGGCCATGATTTCCTGTGATTTCAGTCCTGTGTCACAAGGTCTCTGCTCTCTGCAGGGGCTGGTGGCTTGGGGACACCCAGATCACCTCCTGTCACCCTCCCCCAGCTCCTGAATTGGGCATTTTAATGTTTCTGCTCAAGAGGGCTCTTTTAGTGGGGCTGTGGTGACAGGGAACAAACCTTAGCTGGGGTATGCAGGTGGCTTGTACACCTCTGACAGAGGATGGGTGTTGGAGCTGGGATCAGGGAATCAGAAAGGTTGGAGAAGCTCTCTAAAGATCTAAAGATCATCGAGTCCAAGCAGTAACCCAGCACTGACCCTGTTCCAGGCACCACATCCATGTTTGAACACGTCAGGGATGGGGACTCCAGTACTGCCCAGTCCCAAAGCCTGACCACCCTTTCAGTGAAGGAATTCTCCCTGTTGTTCCCCCTGAGCCTCCCCTGGCCCAGCCTGAGGCCGTTCCCTCTCCTCCTGTCCCTGTTCCCTGGAGCAGAGCCCGACCCCCCCGGCTGTCCCCTCCTGTCAGGGAGTTGTGCAGAGCCACAAGGGCCCCCCTGAGCCTCCTTTTCTCCAGGCTGAGCCCCTTTCCAGCTCCCTCAGCCTCTCCTGGGGCTCCAGCCCCTTCCCAGCTCTGTTCCCTGCCCTGGACCCACTCCAGCCCCTCCATGTCCTTTTTGAGTGTGAATTAAGAGCAAAGGAGAAAAGGTTTCCCCCCCTGGTGCAGCTCCTGCTCCTGCCTGGTGACAGCGGCTCTCTCCTGGATCCCAGAATAACCCAGTGGCTGTTCCTGTCCTGTGCAGGTGCTCCGTGGAGGGGCCAGCCAGCGTCCCCTGACTCCCAACCAGAACCAGCAGGGCCAGCAGACCGATCCTCTGGTGGCCGCCGCCGCCGTCAACTCCGCGCTCGCCTTCGGCCAGGGGCTGGCAGCAGGGATGCCAGGTACAGCCTGCCAGGGCAGGGAGGGGCTGGGGAGTGGCATCTCCTGGGGCTGCCTTGGCCTGGCACCAGCAGGGCCTGCTTGTGTGGTTTGGGGGCTCGTGCTGGAGTTAATGCCTGGGTTGGGTGTGTCCCCAGCTGGGCAGCACTGGGGGGGTCACAGGTGACCTTGTGGCGCAGGTGACAGCAGTGTTACCTCCCAATGACAGCAATGACAGCACAGGTGACAGCAATGTTATATCCCTGTGGCTGCACTGTACTCCAGGAATTGATGGCTCCTGTGGAAAATCACCTCCAGATTTTTCTGTGGATCATTCAAGCTTATAGGATCTGTATTTTAAACCTAGAGGTCTCTTAGTGACATTCATTATCTCAGCTCTCCGTCCCTACCAGGTGCTTGACTTAACAGGGGCTTCCTTCCAAGAGGCTTAAAAACAGGGAGAGAAAAGGAACAAAAGGGAGCAGGGTTTAGTTCTCGTTTCTAGCTCTTCATTGGAGGAGCTGCTGTAGGAATTCTGATCCCTGATGCTTTGGGGTAAAATGCTGCTGAAATTCAGTTATTCAGAATATTATTGTGATGGCAGAGGACATTAGAATATTCATTAGAATAACGTGTAGATATGTCCTGCTGGTCAAATGTAAGGAAAAAAGTATTATTTGGGTTTCAGGTCTCCTTGCTGGCAGTGTCACGTGGTTGTTAATGGGGTTCTTAAATTGTTTTTGAAGAATGTTGCAGTATTAAGTTACAAAGTGAACTGTGAAGATTTCATTTGATCTCTGTTATTTGGGTTGTATTTGCTTTGCAAATATATACAAATATATATATACACACATATATAAAATTGCACATATATACAACTAGAGATGTACGTCTGTACCTGAATTTGCAAAGTAAATAATCACAGGGAACATTCTCTTAGTGACCCTCTCCTTAGAGAGTCACTGCATTTAATTTTAATGTTTTCATTTTATGTAGAATTCTGTAATGAGGTGCCTAAATCACTATATTCTGTCAGGCTGCTGCTGTGTGTATCACCAGCATTTATGAGAGTTTATTTACATGCATTAAAGAATATTTTATGGTACCAACCTTCCAAAATACAGAAGTGGAAGTTCCCTGTGGCTGCACCCTGGCAGCCCCAGCCTTGAGCAATCCCAGCACACGTTGCACTTACCATGGAGCAGAGATGGTGCTTTTGTATTTTAAACCCTTGTTTAGCTGAATTTACATTGGTGACGGTAATATAAAATACTCAGTGGGCAAAAAGTATTTTCCACCTGAAATGCTTCGTTTTTTGGGAAAAGCAGGGCTGTTCTTGCTACCTTTTTTCCCATTCAGCTTTTCTTTTAAAAACCCTCTTGCAGTGCACTCACCTGGACATGAGTGATGTGTTTGTCACCTGCCCTGTCACCTGTGCTTGGCTCTGCAGGTTACCCAGTGCTGGCTCCTGCTGCTTATTACGACCAAACCGGAGCCCTCGTGGTCAATGCTGGGGCCAGGAACGGCCTGGGGGCTCCTGTGCGCCTGGTGGCCCCTGCCCCTGTCATCATCAGCTCCTCTGCAGCCCAGGCAGGTGAGTCCTGTCCCTCCTCATCAGACAGGTGAGTCCTGTCCCCCCCAATGGTTCAGACAGGTGACTTCTGGTCCCTCCAAGTGCCTGCTGTGTCCCCAGTGTCCCCACCCCTCCGTGCTCCGCTGGCAGTGATGACAAACTTGCCCTCACTGAGATCCATCCAGGGGTTGGTGCTGAGAAATTTCCTCTGTGCTCAACTTGGGCTGAGCCTCCGGAGCAGCCACGGAGAGGGGGAGCAGCAGGAGCTTGAATTATTTGGTAGAGTTTCACAGCAGCTATTGAGATTTGTCCCCTGGCTCCAGCCTTCCCACCTGTTAGAGCCTTCAGAATTCCAGTGGCTCCAGGGAGAGCTCAGAGCCCCTGGCAGGGCCTGAAGGGGCTCCAGGAGAGCTGCAGAGGGACTGGGGACAAGGCATGGAGGGACAGGACACAGGGAATGGCTTCCACTGCCAGAGGGCAGGGCTGGATGGGATCTTGGGAATTAGGAATTGTTCCCTGGCAGGGTGGGCAGGGGCTGGCATGGAATTCCCAGAGCAGCTGCGGCTGCCCCTGGATCCCTGGCAGTGTCCAAGGCCAGGCTGGACATTGGGGCTGGGAGCAGCCTGGGAAAGTGGGAGGTGTCCCTGCCATGGCAGGGATGGCACTGGATGGGATTTAAGGTCCTTTCCAACCCAAGTCATTCCATGATTTTTGCCTTATGATATCACTGTGCCTAAAATGGCCTTTGCCATGAGTTGCTTTGGCATTTATTTGGGTTCCTTGGGAGTTCAAGTTTTTTAAAAGGATTTTTCAGCCAGAACCAATTGGTGTGAGCAGCCCCTGCCAGCACTGGGCTCAGATTATGAAATAGGCCTTTTAATTGTTTTTTCGTAGCTCTTGTTTATTTTGCTTTTTCTTTAACTTTGGAACTGGCTGAAAACCAAAAGTCCTCGGGTTTGATGTTCTTGGCACTGTAGGTTCGTGTTTCATCTGCTGAAGGATCGTTTCAATTATTTCAAAACTCGGGTTTCTTAATTGGCCCTTGGGAGTGTGGGGCTGCACTGATTAGACTCATGGATCTTTGGAGAAAGAACCATTCCTGGTTTTGATCTGTGCAGCTCCAAGAGCACGAGAGCAGCAAGAACAGCTGGGCATGGCTGGAGTCTGGGAGCTGTGGGGCAGCTCAGATAGAAAAACCAGAGATCTATGCAGAGTTTGGTCCTGAAAGAAAAAACCTGTAGCAATTCAAAGCCACCTGCTATGTTTTAACTTCCAGAAGTTTGATGAAAATGGATTTTCTCAGTGACTTCTCCAATTTTTCCCATTTTTGTGTCCCGCAGCGGTGGCGGCGGCCGCGGCGTCGGCCAACGGAGCGGCAGGGGGGCTGGCAGGGACCACCAACGGCCCCTTCCGGCCCCTGGGCACGCAGCAGCCCCAGCCCCAGCCCCAGCAGCAGCCCACCAACAACCTGGCCTCCAGCTCCTTCTACGGCAACAACTCCCTGAGCAGCAACTCCCAGAGCAGCTCGCTGTTCTCGCAGGGCTCAGCCCAGCCCGCCAACACCTCCCTGGGCTTCGGCAGCAGCAGCTCCCTGGGAGCCACGCTGGGCTCGGCCCTGGGCGGCTTCGGCACCGCAGGTCAGAGCTCAGCCCTGCCTGGGCTCCTGGTTCAGGGCAAAGCTGGGACAAAACCTCACAGCGGGGTCCCTCTAGGAAACAGAGTGAGCAGTCCCTTCCCCAGATGGTTCAGGGAAATGTTTCCTCAGAGAGGAGTGGAAAACAACCTGTTTATTTAACAGGCAAAGCACTTCCCAGCACAAAAACGAACAATACTAAGCAACAAAACCTCTCACTGCTCTGAAGAGATGTGTCCTGGTTCAGGGCAAAGCTGGGAGAATGGGGTCCTTGCAATGGAGTCCCTCTAGGAAACAGATTCAAGCCTCCCCCAGCTGGTTCAGGGAAATGTTTCCTCAGAGAGGAGTGGAAAACAACCTGTTTATTTAACAGGCAAAGCACTTCCCAGCACAAAAATGAACAATTCTAAGCAACAAAACCTCTCCTTGTTTTGAAGAGATGTGTCCTGGTTTAGGGCAAATTTAGGGAGAAAACCTCACAATGGGGTCCTTCTAGGAAACAGATTCAAGCCTCCCCCAGCTGGTTCAGGGAAATGTTTCCTCAGAGAGGAGTGGAAAACAACCTGTTTATTTAACAGGCAAAGCACTTCCCAGCATAAAAATAAACAATATTAAGCAGCAAAACCTCTGGCTGCTCTGAAGAGATGACAGATTCAGCAGAATCTCTTCCCTGGTTGCAGCCCAGCTCACTCAGTTGTTCTCAGTCCCTCCTGTGCTGGGAAATGTCACAGCCCAGGCCAGGCCTGGTGGGCCACAGATGTGAGCTGGTGCTCTTCTGGGTGTTCAGTCCAGAGCAGGTTTGAACAATTCCAAGGAAAAGGGAAAAAAACCACAGTCCAGGGAGCTTTTGTGCCTCAGCTAGCCAGGAACTAACCAAGAGCAAAGCAGAGCTCTGAGGTGCACATGGTGGGGTTCCAGCTTTCTGCATTATTCACTCTGTGCAACAGAGCAGGGTGAGCACAACCCCACATTTCAGGGGTTTGTGCTCTGAGCTGAGCCCTCCTCATCCATCCCAGCCTAACTGGGAATTTTCCTTGAGGGATTACTTCAGGCTTTTAAAATCTGCAGCAGTTCTTGGCAAAAATGCTTCTCGTAGGTGATAATTAGCAGTAGGAGAGTAATTAACTTGGTTTGTTCCATGTGTTATCAGTCAGCCCCTTGGTGTTTTCCCTGCATGTGGAGTACTGGGCTGACAGGAATTGGTTCCTGAGTGTATCAGCCCCTCTCAGCTCAGAGTAAAGGCTGAGGAACTCCCCATGACTTCAAAAAAGTTGATCTGAGGTGGTTTCTGTGCTTTATTCTGGGAATTGTTCCCATCACACCCCAGGAGAATCCCTCTCTGTGGTTGGGAGACACCTCCCACCCATGGCTGATGTTGGGCAGCTGCAGACCAAGGTTCCTTTCAGAATCAAACCCATCCAGAGATGTCTATGGTTTTTTAGGGTTTTTTTTTTCTCTTTAAGTTTGTGGGTTTTTTTGAAGTGGAACAATTGTTTTAATTACTGCTGAGTCTCAGGGCAGTAATTATGTCCTGAACTTTGCTGCTCTCATCAGTGTGAGGGGCAGGTTCCAACTTGGCTCCATCAGAGCAGGCTTAGGGAGGTGCTGTCACCTCACAGAGGAACAGTTTGCAATAAAAAGTTACTCTAAATATTTCTCTTTAACCCAGCCTGAGAACTGGAACCATCTTGGCTCCAGGTAAACACAGCATTTGCTTTTCTCACCTCAGTTTATTTAACTAAGTGAATTCCATGAGTGGTTTGCCTAGTGCCAAGATGCACAAAGTTGTTTTCCCTCAATCTATGAATAAAACTCTGATCCTGCTGCTTCTGGAGCCCATGTGCACTCATGAAAAATGATTAGTTCATTCCAGTTAACAATTTCACTATTTATTAAACAAGATTTTAATGCAAAATTGATTTTTTTCCCTTCAGGTTGACAGTGCATTTAAAGAGCTTGTATTTGCCTATTGAGACAGCTCTTAAAAACCGTGGGGGTTAGGATTGAATTCTGATTTCCAGCTCCAGAAAGCTGGGGGGCAAACAGGAGCTGATTTCTGTTCTGATGAAAGGGGAGCACAGGGATTTCAGGGAAATGTGCACAGGATGGGCACACTGTGAGCAAACACAGAGAGAGAAAAATCCCCTGGAGCTTTGCTACAGCTCTGGTGGCTGGGAATGAACGGGAGGGGCAGTTCAGGGCTCCTTATCCCGGGAATGGCAGGGCAGGAGCTCTGGGGAGCTCAGACCTTCCCTGAAGGGCCAGAGCAAAGGTCTGAGCGTGTCCCCAAAGGTCTGAGCATGTCCCCAAAGGTCTCAGTGTGTCTCCAAAGGTCTGAGCATGTCCCCAAAGGTCTGAGCATGTCCCCAAAGGTCTCAGTGTGTCTCCAAAGGTCTGAGCATGTCTCAGCGTGTCCCCAATAGTCTCAGTGTGTCTCCAAAGGTCTCAGTTTGTCCCCAACGTCTCAGTGTGTCCCCAAAGGTGTCAGCGTGTCCCTAAAGGTCTCAGTGTGTCCCCCAAGTGCTCAGTGTGTCCCCAAGTGTGTCCCCAAAGGTCTGAGTGTGTCCCCAAAGGTCTGAGTGTGTCCCCAAGGTCTCAGTGTGCCCCCAGGTGCTCAGTGTGTCCCCAAGGTCTCAGTGTGTCCCCAAGTGTGTCCCAAGCCATCATGGTCCCTTCCTTCGGGGAGATTTTCTGCTCTGACCTTTGTGCTCACGGATTTTTGGAGCTGTTTCTCCCTGTGCTCTGTCAGAACAAATCCTCCAAAGCCCCGAAGGCAAAGACAAGATTCCCAATAATTTGTTCAGCTGTTTGATCATTAACAATGTGGTTTTGATGGCTGGAGCTGGTTTCAATGCCTGCATTTCATCCCTTTATGGAGCACCAGCCCAGAGCAGTGGAGCTGTGGCTCTCAGTGTTTGGGCTGGTTGGCATCTCCTGATTTTCCCAATTTTCCCATTTTCCAGTGGCAAACTCCACCACGGGCAGTGGCTCTCGCCGGGACTCGCTGACGGGCAGCACTGACCTGTACAAGAGAACCTCGAGCAGCCTGACCCCCATCGGCCACAGCTTCTACAACGGCCTGGGCTTCTCCTCCTCCCCCGGGCCCGTGGGGATGCCCCTGCCCAGCCAGGGCCCCGGGCACTCACAGACTCCTCCTCCTTCCTTGTCCTCACACGGATCCTCCTCCAGCCTCAACCTGGGTAAGAGCCCGCCTAAACCCGGGTCAGAGCCTTGTTCTGCTTCTCCTGCCTGATCCTGGGTCAGAGCCTTCCTGATCCTGGGTCAGAGCCCTCCTAAACCTGGGTCTGAGCCCTCCTAATCCTGGGTCAGAGCCTTCCTGATCCTGGGTCAGAGCTCTCCTGATCCTGGGTCAGAGCTCTCCTGATCCTGGGTCAGAGCCTTCCTGATCCTGGGTCTGAGCCCTCCTAAACCTGGGTCTGAGCCTTCCTGATCCTGGGTCAGAGCCTTCCTGATCCTGGGTCAGAGCCCTCCTGATCCTGGGTCAGAGCTCTCCTGATCCTGGGTCAGAGCCTTCCTGATCCTGGGTCAGAGCCCTCCTGATCCTGGGTCAGAGCCCTCCTGATCCTGGGTCAGAGCTCTCCTGATCCTGGGTCAGAGCCCTCCTCATCCTGGGTCAGAGCTCTCCTCATCCTGGGTCAGAGCCCTCCTGATCCTGGGCCAGAGCCCTCCTGATCCTGGGTCTGAGCCCTCCTGATCCTGGGTCAGAGCTCTCCTGATCCTGGGTCAGAGCTCTCCTGATCCTGGGTCAGGGCCCTGCTCTGCTCCTCCTGGAGCATCCCTGATTCCCGGCTTCCCTGGGCTGGGTGGGGTCCCACAACCATTTGGGTGCAAAATCTTTAATTCAAGTCCAGCCCTCCTGGTGTGTGTGTCCTGTGTGGTTCAGCTGGGAACAGGTTTCCATCTTCCCTCTTCATTTCCATCTTCCCTCCTCGTTGCTTCAGTTCAAAATTAGGGATAATATTCCCAAGTGTTTAAAAACCAGCATTTTCTTGCACAGGTCTTGGAATAAAACAGATAAGGAGAGTTGATCTTCAATTTAAATGGTTTTAAAGGGGATGTTTTAAAATACCCGTTAAATTGGGAATAATGAGCTTGGAATACAATTCCTCCTTTTAACCAATATTCCCTGGAGCAGTGCTCAGCTTTGAGCTGAGGATTTGCTGAGTTTACCTTGGAAAATTTCCCATCAGTGTGGCCTTATCAAAACCACAGGAGGAATAATTTTGGGAAGATCCATGACTTTGTGCAGCTGAATCTTCTCAAAGAGCTTCTGCCTGGCCTGCAATAAAGTAAATCTTAAAAATAAATAAAGCAAATATTAAATAATAAAGCAGTGCTCATCTGAACCTCCTGAAGTGTTCATTCCCTCATAAACAAACCAAAGAGATTATTTGTTGCACCTGCAGCAGGTAATTTAATATTTCCTCCAGAAATTCACTTGGCTTTGGTTGTGTCATGAATCTGCTGGGTTTAACAAAACTTCTGCTTCTCAGAGCAGTTTCCCCCTCAGCAGACACTGTATTTATCATGTTTATTCCATGCATGTGTGATAAATCCAATGCTGGCTCTAGGTTAGCTGGAATAGTCGTAAATATGATTTTTGGAGATCAGGTTTAGATTTACCATCCTGCCTTGTTCAGAGCTTTAATAGAACTGGAGGGATTTTAACTTGATTTATGCAGCTGTGGAGGACTTGGCTGACAGTTAAATGGCCACAATAAATTAGTCCTGAGGAGGAAGCAGATTCCAAACCTGGCAGGAGGAAAAAATTGGTTGCCCCTGCAGCAAAAAAAAACAACCAAAAAAAAAGAACTTAAAAATTCTTTGGAAGCAAAGAATCTTAAGAATTCCTCTGGATCAGAGGAAGGTGGATCTGTTTGGGAACAAACTCTAGAAAGAAATTGGAATTAGCACCCCCAAAACGTTTTGTCTTTGCCTCATCCTTCCATTGTCTTCCTTCTGCTGGAATCAGGAATTCTCCCAGGTTAGAGTCTCTCCCAGCAAGCCAGGGATGAGTTCCCTGTTCAGAAGTGTGGGGCTTCCCATCTTCCCAAAATATTCCTGTCCTTGTAGCCTTGTTCCCTCTGTGGCTGATTCCATGCTGGCTGATGCTGTAGGTCAGATCTCACCTGGGTCTCTCTGGTTTTCGGGGGTTTGACCTTGAAATGCATGAAAAGTCACTTTATTTTTTAAAGTTTCTCTTTCACCAGTAGTGGAGGGCAGTGGGAAGAGCAGGTCTGGTTTACTTTGGTTATAAAACCGGTTCTAATGGGGAGAAAAAGGCTCCAGGGAGAGCTCAGAGCCCCTGGCAGGGCCTGAAGGGGCTCCAGGAGAGCTGCAGAGGGACTGGGGACAAGGCATGGAGGGACAGGACACAGGGAATGGCTTCCACTGCCAGAGGGCAGGGCTGGATGGGATCTTGGCAATTAGGAATTGTTCCCTGGCAGGGTGGGCAGGGGCTGGCATGGAATTGCCAGAGCAGCTGTGGCTGCCCCTGGATCCCTGGCAGTGTCCAAGGCCAGGCTGGACATTGGGGCTGGGAGCAGCCTGGGACAGTGGGAGGTGTCCCTGGGGTGGCACTGGATGGGATTTAAGGTCTCCTCCCACCCAAACCATTCCCTGATCCCATGACAGACAGCACAGACACTTTTCTGTGTGGGAAGCTCAAGGCTTCCTCCTTTTCCATGGAGGAGCAGTTTGTGATAACAAAGAGCACAAGGGCTGTTCCTGGATACTCTGGAAATGAGGGGTCAGATGGGAGGGACCCCTGGGGCTGTTTGCACTGAGGCAATTCCTGCGTTTTGGAGCCAGGGGAGGGGGGGCACAGCCTGGGGGAGTCACTTCCAGCAGCTCTGATTCAGGGTTCCACAGTGACCTGAGCTGGATTTACAGCCAAGCTGCCGTCAGCAGATCTGTGCTTAAAGCAGGCTGAGCTCTGGCTTTGCCTTTGTCACTCAGGTGAGGCAGTCACTGCTTGGGCTGTACAGTGACCTGGCTCCAGCTCCCTGGGAGCTCAGAGTGCTGAAAAATGAGGGGCATTTATCAAGCTGGGGTTTTGCTGGTGGTGTAAAGTGACCTTGTGAAGTGTCTGGGCAGTGCTGAGTGCCTGAAATAACCACACACAGCTCCTGTGCAGAGAGCTCCTGGAGGACAAAGGCTGAGCTGGAAATGTGCTGATACTCCAAGGGATGAGGGATGAGCAGCTGTGAGTAAATCCCACCCTTGGGTGCCAAAGGCAGCAGGGGCTCTCTACTCCCCAGGGCTGATCAAAATTAGAGCTTTGTACATTGGTAAATGAATTTTTTTAGGCTACAGGATTTTGTTTTGGCCAGGTTGTGCTTTATGGAGGGACAGAACACAGGGAATGGCCTCCACTGCCAGAGGGCAGGGCTGGATGGGATCTTGGGAATTAGGAATTGTTCCCTGGCAGGGTGGGCAGGGGCTGGCATGGAATTGCCAGAGCAGCTGTGGCTGCCCCTGGATCCCTGGCAGTGTCCAAGGCCAGGCTGGACATTGGGGCTGGGAACACCTGGGACAGTGGGAGGTGTCCCTGCCATGGCACGGGATGGGATTTTGGGTTCTTTCCATCCTAAACCATTCCCTGGTTTCTCTGCAGTCCCACATCAGGTTTTGGGAGTGTAGCTGCCGTGATCCCAATGGACTGGGGCTGGATGTGTCTGGCTCTGGCTTTCCCAGTTTGGAGTGGGGATCAGTGGATAAATAATTATTTTAATTTTACAATACTCTTGCAAGAGCTGCCTGGGAGAACTTCCCCTTGCTGTGGCCAGCCTGTCCTTTAAAGGGCAGGATGGGTGTGAGGGAAAGGATACAGACGTGTAAAATCACAGGTTTTTTGGAAAAAGTGGCTGTGGAGTGGATCAGCAGTGAGCTGGACTGGCAGGGGGACGGGCTGGGCAGGGGCTGGGCAGTGGCTGTGCAGGGACAGCAGCAGGGGTGGCTCTCCCTGCCACAGAGCATCTTTCCATCTCCCAGTTTCCTATTGTTTGGGCAGCCCTCAGCAGGAGCTCCTCCCTTGCAGAGCAATTCCAGGGCCTTGTGGAAGTTTTCCTTTAGAGGAGCTTTGATTCAGGCAGCACCTTTTGTGTTTCTTCCCCTGCATTTTCTGTTTTCCTCGTCCTTCCATTGTCTTCCTTTTCCTGCTGGAATCAGGAATTCTCCCAGGTTAGAGTCTCTCCCAGCAAGCCCTGGGATGAGTTCCCAGTTTAGAACAGGAGCTGCTCAATTGTTGAAACTATGGAATGAGTGTGAGCAATGGAATAGTTTGGGGTGGAAGGGACCTTAAATCCAGTGCCACCCCTGCCATGGCAGGGACACCTCCCACTGTCCCAGGTGCTCCCAGCCCCAATGTCCAGCCTGGCCTTGGACACTGCCAGGGATCCAGGGGCAGCCACAGCTGCTCTGGCAATTCCATGCCAGCCCCTGCCCACCCTGCCAGGGAACAATTCCTAATTCCCGAGATCCCATCCAGCCCTGCCCTCTGGCAGTGGAAGCCATTCCCTGTGTGCTGTCCCTCCATGCCTTGTCCCCAGTCCCTCTGCAGCTCTCCTGGAGCCCCTTCAGGCCCTGCCAGGGGCTCTGAGCTCTCCCTGGAGCCTTCTCCTCTCCAGGGGAGCACCCCCAGCTCTCCCAGCCTGGCTCCAGAGGAATAAGGAGCTGTTTCATTGTAGTTACTGGTAAAATCCTGCTGAAATCTGGGATCTGACCAAGTCCTGGCACAGAGGAGCTGGAGGCACCCTAAGATTTCAGGCCTTGGTTGGGTTCAGAATTGTGATTTAGGAAGCTTGTTCCCCACAGGGTCTCTGTGTTCCCAGGATGATGCTGAGCATGACCTGCAGTCAGCATTGCCGTCAGGACAGACACACATGGGGGGAAGAGTGGGGTCAGTCTGAATCTCCACGGCTGGGGTTTTCTCAGGAAACCTCTGACAGACTTTCTGTGCTGTTAACTAAGAGATAACAGCCTGGGTTCCAAACCCTCCTCTTTCCCATCAGGAACTGTTTCCACTTCCACTTTTGCTCCAGGCATTGAAACACAAAGTGGGAATTCTGAGAATTCTAGATGTGTGGGAAGCATGGGTGCCCCGTTGCTCAGCTTGTCTCTCCTGGGTTTCCTTCACCTGGGAAGTACTTTACTCATCCTGTGGCAATCCTGGTCCTTCCAGGAGACAGGAATATCAGGAATATCCCCTGCTGGCTTTTGGGAGTTGTTGCTCAGAGTGGGAGTTGGGGTGCAGGAGGTGCTGGACGCTCCATTGCAAGGCAGCACAAGGAGCTCTCAGCTGTCCTTCGCCTTGGGAGAAAAAGGGCGGAAAAAGGGTCTTCCCCTTCCTTGGGAAAGGAGAGTTTTGGCACCAGCTCCAGAGAAATTTGCTCAGCTCAGAGATGTAGAATCACAAAATATCCTGAGCTGGAAGTGAGCCATGGAGATCATAATTAATAATTAATCAGGCTGTTACCAGGTCCAGAATTCTCATCCAGTTTCCTGCATGGGAGCTTCCTTCTGGTGTCAGTGGCTGAGGAGTGCAGCTCCCTCAGCTCTGTTTTTATGGAATATTTTAATTCCAGCCCAGCTGCCAGGGGCTGCTTCTCTGCAGCCAGCCCTGCCAAGGTTTCCTTGGAGCTCTCCCCTGCGTTTCAGATTCCTGCAGCTTCATTTCCCTGGGATCCCCCCCTGCCTCACCTGCAGGTCCCTGTGTGATCAGGATGTGTTCCCTGGGAAGACTTTGTTCCAGCCAGGAAAATCTGTGCAGGCTTCTCCTGCACCAGCAGAGGGATCCCAAGCCCTGCAGGAAAGGCAGGAATCAAATCCTCTGCCAGGTGCTGAGCCACATCCTGAAAAATTGCAGGCAGGGAAACAGCATTGGAAGGTTTAGGTTTGTTCCTTTTTGGGATGACGCATTACCTGTCCCCATATTCCTGTTTTTGGGTAACTCAGCATCTCTGTTATTGTGGCTGCAGATATTTCAGCCATTTGTGAAACACAGGGGTTTAAAATCTTTCTTGGTTTTAGTTTATTGGTATTTACCAGTGTTTAATAGTTATTTGTGTTTTATCTCCACATTTTTCATATTTTTATATCTATTCCCCACCCCCAGCACACTTCTTTTAACTCAGTCCTTGCCCGGGCAGTGGGAGAGGTGGGAAAAACCTGAGGATGGAGGCAAAGGCAGTGGAAACAGCAAAAAAGCTAAAATTTGGGAGTGTTTGGATTGCCACTGGTCTGGTTCAGACAGTTTGGACACAGGAGGAGGAACCAGACCAGTTGTTGTTTTGCTCTGTCAGAAAGTCACAGTCACAGGTTGATGTCATTGAGTAGAGACAGAATCAGAATACCCTGGTTTAGAAGGGATCATCAGAGTCCTTTGCTGGAGTCTTTAGCTGTTCCCACCCCAATCCAGCAGTGCCACAGATGTTTGGACACATCCCCATGTAAATTCCTGGGAGGGCAGCTCACTCAGCTCAGTCAGGGATCACAAAATGGGATCATTGGGGCTGGAAAAGCCCTTTGGGGTCATTGAGTCCCACTTGGGACTGATGAACCAGCCCAGAGTGCTGAGTTCCATGTCCAGGAATTCCTTGGACACCTCCAGGGATGGGGATTCCAAACCTCCCTGGGCAGTTCCAAGTCCTGAACATCATCACACAGGATCATCAGGGTTGGAGAAGCCCTTCAAGGTCGTCAAGTCCAACCTGTGACCAGTCTCCACCAGAGCACTGGGTGCCACATGTTCATTGCTCTGACATCTCCAGGGGTGGGGACTCCAAACCTCCCTGGGCAGTTCCAATGCCTGAAAACCTTCCAGTGAGGAAATCCTGCCTAAAAATCCCAGCTAGAAATTCTTAGAAATCCCACCTCAAAATCTTGCTTAGCTGAGTGTCAGACTCCCCTCATGATGGAACAGAACTTGGGGATCCATGTCACATCTCTGTGTCCCCATGAGGCCCATCCATGCCTTGTTCCCTTTTCCCTTATCCCCATCCATGCCTCATCCCTTATCCCCATCCATTCCCTGTCCCTTACCCCATCCATGTCTTGTTCCCTTGTTCCTTATCCCCATCCATGCCTTGTCCTTTATCCCCATCCATGCCTTGTTCCCTTGTTCCTTACGCCATCCATGCCTTGTCCTTTATCCCCATCCATGTCTTGTTCCCTTGTTCCTTATCCCCATCCATGCCTTGTCCTTTATCCCCATCCATGCCTTGTTCCCTTGTTCCTTACGCCATCCATGCCTTGTCCTTTATCCCCATCCGTGTCTTGTTCCCTTGTTCCTTTCCCCATCCATTCCTCATTCCCTGTCCCTTACCCCACCCATTCCTCATTCCCTGTTCCTTACCCCATCCATTCCTTGTTCCCTGTCCCTTACCCCATCCGTTTCCTGTCCCTTATCCCCATCCATGTCTTGTTCCCTTGTTCCTTACCCCATCCATTCCTCATTTTCTGTTCCTTACCCCATCCATTCCTCATTCCCTGTTCCTTACCCCATCCATTCCTTGTTCCCTGTTCCTTACCCCATCCATTCCTCATTCCCTGTCCCTTACCCCATCCATTCCTTGTTCCCTGTCCCTTACCCGGTCCCTGCCGTGTTCCTCGCAGGGGGGCTGACGAACGGCAGTGGCCGTTACATCTCAGCGGCGCCGGGGGCGGAGGCCAAGTACCGCAGTGCCAGCAGCGCCTCCAGCCTGTTCAGCCCCAGCAGCACGCTGTTCCCTTCGTCCCGCCTGCGCTACGGCATGTCCGACGTGATGCCCTCGGGCCGCAGCCGCCTGCTCGAGGACTTCCGCAACAACCGCTACCCCAACCTGCAGCTGCGCGAGATCGCCGGCCACATCATGGAGTTCTCCCAGGACCAGCACGGCTCCAGGTGCGCTGGGGAGCCGGGGCAGGCTGCTCCTCCAGGGAGCATCAGCTTGTTCTGCACTTGTGTTCTGCGCTCGTGTTCTGTGCTAGTGTTCTGCACTTGTGTTCTGCGCTCGTGTTCTGTGCTCGTGTTCTGTGCTCATGTTCTGCGCTCATGTTCTGCCCTTGTGTTCTGCGCTCGTGTTCTGTGCTCGTGTTCTGTGCTCGTGTTCTGCGCTCGTGTTCTGCGCTCGTGTTCTGTGCTCGTGTTCTGCGCTCGTGTTCTGCGCTCGTGTTCTGTGCTCGTGTTCTGCGCTTGTGTTCTGTGCTCGTGTTCTGCGCTCGTGTTCTGTGCTCGTGTTCTGTGCTCATGTTCTGTGCTCGTGTTCTGCGCTCGTGTTCTGTGCTCGTGTTCTGTGCTCGTGTTCTGTGCTCGTGTTCTGTGCTCGTGTTCTGTGCTTGCCCTCTGCGCTCGTGTTCTGTGCTTGCGTTCTGCACTTGTGCGGTTGCATTTTGTAGTTGCATTTTGTAGTTGTGTTTTGCAGTTGTGTTCTGCAGTTGCATTTTGTGGTTGTGTTTTGTTGGTTGCATTTTGCAGTTGAGTTTTCACCGTTGTGTTTTGTGGTTGTGTTTTGTGTCACTTTCCAAAGCCAAGGCAGAGCAAGAAATAAGTGGGAAAAGCCAAGGCAGTGCCACAGTCAGAATCCCCCAGGATTGTCCAGTCCAACTCCTGCCCTGCCCAGACACCCCAACAATCCCATGCCTGAGAGCACCGTCCAAGGCTGAGGACAGGTGCTGGCAGCAGGAATTCCTCCTCCCAAAGGAGCTTCCCTGCTTTGTGGTGTGCTCACTCATCCCACTGGTACAGCTTAATTCATGGTAAAAGCCAGCTGGACATGAGGCCATCCTCCATTACTCCACTGAGATCTGCTTTGCTTGGAATGAGGATTGCAGCATGTGGCCATGGGCCTTCTGTCTCTGACCACCCCAGGCTTTCAGATGGCTGGATAAAACATCCGTGTTTGCAAGAGCTTTGCAAGTTGTGGATCACTAAAATGTCTTCAGTTTGGATATTTAACTTGTAATAGGATGCTCAGGTTAATGAATGTCCTTCATTTTCACGTAATGGGATTTTTCATGGTGGTTTCTGGAACACATGGGTGAGCTTTGGGCAGGAGCTGAATGAACAGATGTGCCTGTGGCATCACTCCAAGGGCTGTTTTTCAGGTTTATTCAGCTGAAACTGGAGCGTGCCACCCCGGCAGAGCGTCAGCTGGTGTTCAACGAGATCCTGCAGGCAGCCTATCAGCTCATGGTGGATGTGTTTGGGAATTACGTCATCCAGAAGTTCTTTGAGGTGAGTCTGCCCTCCCCTGCAGCTCTTCTGGGGTTCCTGCTGTGCTGAGGTGTTGGATGAGCCTGGAAAACCCTGCCTTGGGGCTAAAATCCTGGATAACTGTCAGCACTACCACCATCTCCTCCCCACAAGCTGTTGGGTCTTTCCTGCTGGGCTGACTGAGGGGTGGGACTCAGATTAATCTGAAAAGTAACACTTGGAGAAGCAAAATGTGTCGGGGTGAACAGCAAGGTGTGCAGGAGATGTAAATTTCTAGTGGAAAGTGGAAGCAGGTTGGAATGAGGTGAGCCTTAAGGTCCCTTCCAGCCCAAACCACTCTGGGATTCTGAGAGGAGCAGATCCAGCAGAACTTGTCCAGGATGCTGCACTGAGCTCTCAGTGTTCCTGGACTTAGGGACCAGGGACAAACTTCCCCACTGACAGCAGCTGCTGGAAAAGTGTTGTGTCCCTCCACCCCTCTGTCTTGACACCGGTCTGGTCCTTCACCAAATGTTCCTGATGCTTCTGCCCAGTAATTGAGAATCAGAATCACAGAATCTCCTGAGCTGGAGAGATCCAGCTCCTGGCCCTGCCCAGACACCCCAACAATCCCACCCTGTGCACGCCTGAGACATTGTCCCGGCACTCCTGGAGCTCTGGCAGCCCTGGGGCTGTGACCTGTCCGGGGTTGGTGGCCTGGCAGGTGTCACCCTGGTGGCTCCAGCCGCGTTGGTCTGTGCCAGGCAGACACAGAACACGTCTGGCTGTGCCAGTTCACGCCTTTGCCATGGGGTTGATCTCTCATCCTTGCTCAGTGGGCAGCTCCTGTCCCCAGGGTGGGAGGGCAGTGCCAGTGGCCAGGGGAGAGGTCTGTCCTTGCAGTGACTGTCTGTGCTGTCCCAGTTTGGCAGCCTGGAGCAGAAGCTGGCACTGGCAGAGCGCATCCGTGGGCACGTGCTGTCGCTGGCCCTGCAGATGTACGGCTGCAGGGTGATCCAGAAGGCCCTGGAGTTCATCCCCCCAGACCAGCAGGTAATTGTAAGTTTCAATTTTAACTTTCTTCTTGATGTTTGACGTTCCTGAGCTGTCCCCTTTTGTCCCTCTTGTGCCTAGTGTTCCTCTGGTTTGGTTCCTGGCGTGTTTGTGGTGTTCCTTGTGTGTGACGAGTCCGTGCCACTGTCCTTGGTTGTCATTGTCACCTCCTTGTTCCCCTTCCCTGGCCATGGGGCTGCTTCTCAGTTAATTCCCTGGAAACAGACTGTGTGTGTAGGGGAAACTAAGAATGAGAGTGAATTAAAAGAGATTTTTAAATCCCTTGAAGGAAGTTTTGCCTTTAATACTCACTGAGCTATTGCTATGTGGGTCAGCATCCTGCGCTCCTGCAGGGAGATGGATGAGGAGCTCCTCATTCTGGCTTGGAGAGATGTGACTGATAGCCCCACTCAGAGCTCATTAATAAACCCTTCCTCAAGGGTGTTGGGAGCAATGAATTGAGATGAAAAATATGCTGAGCAGGCTGGCTCAGGAAGGGTTGGGAATGGTTGTAACAGGAATCTCAATGTAGGTTATGAAATTAAAAATATGAAAGAGGCTTTAGGGGAGTGGTCCTTCCCTTTAGGCTGAGCCTGAGCCAAGTGTGTCAGCAGGGCAGTGCCCAGGCTCCAGCACTGCTGCTCCAAGGATTTGCTGTCTCATCCAGAGTGGCATTTTTGAGTACTCAGTGCTCCCTAAATTCCTGGGTTTGATTCAGTTATGAAACTGAAGTCACCCAGATCTTGTCAGAGCATTAAAATGCTCCAAAGTGTCATTTCTGTTTGTGAGGCTTCCACCCTGCACGTGGGGTACATCAGTCATGTCTAAGCTTCATTAATTCCTTGATTATCACCTCACTTGTGTAAAATCCCAGCAAGCTCTGAGCCCAGAGCTGACCCTGTCTTAGTGGCAGGTGACCCTGATACCCAAAGAGTTTGTGAACTTTGTGCATTTTAGATTTGCTTCTTTTGAGGGGTGCAGAGAGGAAAATGGGGGCTGCACAGGAAAGCTGTGGCTCAGTTAGGATTTCTTTAATTTGGATTCTTGGAAGAGGATGCTCATGAAGAAGGAGAGCTTCATCCTCCTAGAATCCCAGCATGGTTTGTGTTGGAATGGAGCTCCAAGCTCCTGCTCCAGAGACCCTGCCAGCAGGCCAGGGATGTCAGAGCAGGATTTTCCCTGCTGGCTTCTGTGTCCAGCAAAGCCTCATCTGCTGGCCATTGGAGCACCCCTGATGCTGTGCCATCCCTGCCCAGGCCAGCAGTGGCAGCTGTGCCTCTGGGAGCTGGGGATGCTGGTGGTGCTTTCTGTTTGTGCTCTGTCCTCCTGTAGAACGAGATGGTTCGGGAGCTGGACGGGCACGTGCTCAAGTGTGTCAAGGACCAGAATGGGAACCACGTGGTGCAGAAGTGCATCGAGTGTGTGCAGCCTCAGTCCCTGCAGTTCATCATCGATGCCTTCAAGGGACAGGTGAGGCCCTGCCCAGCTCCTGCTCCCTGCTTGGAACAGCCTCAGACTGGCTGGGACTGCAGCTCCTGGGAATTCTCAGTTTTAGCAGCCGTCTCTTGCAAGGTTGATGCAGCCCCGTGAGAGAGTTCAGAAACTCCTTGGTCATGTCCCTGTTACCATTTCTGGGCAGATTTGTCAGAGTAAAACCTCCTTGCACAAGTCTGTTCTCCTGGAATATTGAGTATTTTTGAGTGGTGAGGGAAAACAAGGCTCTCCCTAATCCATTTTCCCAGGGAAGTGAGCAGCGTTTTGTGCTGCTGAGGTAGCTTAGTCATGTCTAAACTTCATTAATTCCTTAATTATCACCTCACTTGCGTAAAGTCTCAGCAAGTTCTGAGCCCAGAGCTGATCCCCATTTAGTGACAGGTGACCCTGATAACCCAAAGAATCTGTGAACTTTGTGCATTTTCGATTTGCTTCTCTTTGAGGGGAGCAGAGAGGAGAACGGGGGATGGACAGGACAGCAAAGTTCCATTACAATTCCTGTCTGTGCAGGTGGTTTAGAGGAATGCTGATTCCCAAGGGCCTCAGAGCAGGGAAAAAGCAGGAGTTTTATCTAGAAATGGGCAATTGTCCTTGACTCTCCTCATTTTTTGCCTTTTTATTGGTGTCCTCTCCTGAATTGATGTCCTGGGTATCAGCTGTGTTTGGCTTTACTCTGCCTGCCTCAGCTCCCGGTACAAAAGCTGCTTTTTGAGGTGTTCCCAACCTCAATTTAATTGGCTTTGCAGGGGCACTTTGAAGGTTTGAGGACTTGCACTGAGGATGTGAGGACAGCCAGGGGCTGTTACAGCAGGAACCAGGAGCTGGGAGTCCTGGGTTAGTGGGGATTTGGTTGGTGGGTCAAAACAAGCAGGATTCTGGCTGGAGACGTGCTCCTGGTTAGAGTTTAGGCTTGGATTTTCCACTGGGAATTTGGGAAGGCAGAAACATCTCTGGGACCTCAGCTGTTGGCAATGACATTTCCTTGACCAGTTGTCCCAGTTTTATCTGAACCTTCACATGGCAGATTAACTTGGCACCTCCAGATGATTTTTCTGCAGTTAATTGCGCTCCAAGCCCTGTTTCCCTGCAGCATTTACTCACCAGTTATTAAAAATGTGTGACTGTTGATTTAAACTTCAGTGCTTGGATTTGCTGCTGTTGTTAAATCAAAGCAACCAAATGGGACTTTGTGCTTCAGACAGAAAAGGGAGCAGCAGTAACAAAGTGTGTCATGTTCTCACCCACAGATCTGCTAATCCATTAGAAATGAGAAAGATTCTTTGTTGTTACTTCTCCTAAATACTGTTAAGGCTTTTAAACAAATCCAAACAGTTGAAGAAAATCTTTTGCTGGGCATTTTTAACTTCTCTGGCTCATAGCATTTCTTAAATAGCTCAAAATTTGTGCTGTTGGGCAAACAATGTGCTGGAATTATTTGGGAAGAATCACCAAGCTTCCAGCAATGCTTGTTTGTTCCAGGGTTGTTTTATGAATCAAGAGGTTTTACCATTTGTTTTTCATGGATGGGGAAGCTGAGGCTTCCCCAGGTAGGGATGGGATGTGTCTGGGATCCCAGCGGATGTTTCCAGCTGCAGCTGGAGCTGGCGTTCCCTGCAGGAATCCTGGCAGGTTTCTGGGTTCCCAGGGACTAAGGGAATGTTGCTGCCTGTTGTTTGTCCTCTGTCCCCAGGTGTTTGCCCTGTCCACACACCCGTATGGCTGCCGAGTGATCCAGAGGATCCTGGAGCACTGCCTGCCCGAGCAGACCCTGCCCATCCTGGAGGAGCTCCACCAGCACACGGAGCAGCTGGTGCAGGTCAGTGGGGAATGGCTGCAATGTCCCCAGTGGCTGCTGAGGGCTGGGACAGCTCCTCGTGGGAACATTCCCACCTGGCAAAGGGCCGGGAATGAGCACAGCAGGCAGGAATTGCATCATCACCCCCATCCAGGGGGTGCCAGGGGTGTTGTCACCTTTTGTCACCTCCCTTTGAGGAGGCCCCGTGTCCTGGTGCTTTGCTCCAGTGCAGGGAAGAGCAGGAGAGGTGCCCAGAGCTGGTTACTCCAAGGAAAAGGAGGTGCCAAGTCATTGGAATTCTTAAAAGGAGTTGGTTCTGTGCTCACCCCCCTCCCGGCTGCCTTCCCTCCTCCCTGCAGTCCTTGGCTGTGCCAGGGTTTTACTCCTGGGGCCTGTGCATAAAGCAGCAAACCCAGTCCTGGTCCAGTTCCCAAATTCCCACTCAGATCCCAAAGTGCAAACTGGGCTGAAAAACGAGCTGGTGCAGTTCCCAAGTGCTGTATGCTCAATGCTGGGAAGTGGGAAGAGGTTGGGCATGGACATCAGGCCATGCCTCTGGTACCCTGAACTGGAAAATAAATATCCTGTGGTCTGAAAATTCCCAAATTCAGAACAGTGCCCCATAGCCAGATCCATGGCTCACTCCTCCAGGACATGGGATTTGGTAGGTGAACCTGGAGAGAGGGGAAGAAACTGTGAATATGCAGAATATTGACATTTCCTGTGCCAGAACATTATTTTGAGTTCTATAAATAATACAATTTCTACAAAAATGCATCATTTTACCACCTGGTACCACCCTAGAATGCACATTTGTGCAGAAATAGAAAGTATCAAGCTGATTTGTACAGTAAATACCGTTATTAATCTTTAGTTGAACTTCTAACTCTGAGTGCACTTTGGGAATCAGTTTGCTGGGAATGTTTTTAGTCCATTTATGCACTTTTGTGAGCCCTGCTGCTGTGTCCCCCCCAGGATCAGTATGGGAATTACGTTATCCAGCATGTCCTGGAGCACGGCCGGCCCGAGGATAAGAGCAAGATCGTAGCAGAAATCAGAGGCAACGTGCTTGTGTTGAGTCAACATAAATTTGCCAGGTAGGAATTCCTTCCTTAAATGGAGTGTAGACACATCCCAGGGCTGCAGGAGACTTAGGGGTGGGTGTAAGGGAGGTGAAAATGACTTTACTTCATAAAGAAATGTTATTTATCACAGTTTTAAACTGGGCTGTGTCAGCCAGGTGAGTCTCTCATGGAGGAGGATGGAGATGGGGAAGAGTGGCTCTGATCCAAGCTCCTGAATTTACCCAGGAATTCTTGTGTGTTTTGGTTTATCTGATTTATTTTCACGGGGTTTATGTTGTCACTACCCCTTGGATAATAAGAACAGTCTCTGCTCTGGGATGCTGTGTCCAGCCATGGGGAATTTGGGAACTCAGTGCAGCAGCAATCCATCCCAATTTTCCCAGAGGAATTTCCACTCACAGCATCATTCCCAGCTTTTGGCTGTGTCCCTTTTGAGTCACACCCAAGGAACCCTCCAAGGGGAGCTGCAGCATTCCCAGGTGGGAATTCACCCACGTGGGTGAAGCAGGATCCAGGTATTTGTGGCTGTCAGGACAAAGCAGTGCTTCCCACGTGTGTGAATCCCTGCTGGATGTGCTTCCAGCCCCTGGAACATGAAGGCTGAGCTCTTCAAAGGCTCTACATTCCCCCTTCCTCTGATGAGAATACTCATGGACACGGGGGAAGCGGAACATTAATGAGAATTAGGAGAGCGTGGTCTTCACGTGATTATTTCAGGTTCTTCCTCCCTGCTTTGCCTGGCTCTCTTTTCCCAAACTTCTTTCCAGCTGGAGCATTAATTAGTGGAGGATCCCTGAGCTGAGCAGAGCTGCTGGGCCATGCTGTGAGTCAGGCAGGGCTGTGGGATGAGCCCAGCCCAGCTCTCAGTCCCCTTTCATGTACCCTACTTCTGGCTCTCCAGAGAGCTCAGGCTGCTCATTAATATATTCAGGAATTTCGGAAATCCTCTGCTTGGCTGAGATTTTTCGTTCCTGAATGAGCATTTCCATGTTGTTCTAACCTTGGATGTCCATTCCCACCGTGTTCCAGTGTGGAGAAAAAAAACCAAAACAACAACTTGGCTTCTCTGTTGTGAGAGTGGACACTGACCTGAACTGGTCCAGTTCCCAAATTCCCACTCAGATCCCAGGCCACAAATTGGGATGAAATACGAGCTGGTCCAAATCCCAAATTCCCACTGAGATCCCAAATCCTGTTTGACATTGCTGAGCTGTGCCAGCACAAATCCCCTGCCCTTGTAGCAGCACATGAGATCTTCATAGGGTTGGGTGAAAAGCTCTGAGGAGACATTCCCTGTACAGTTCCCTGCTGCATTCCCAGTTCCCTGCTCCAATCCCAGTTCCCTGCTCCCATTCCCAGTTCCCTGCTCCCATTCCCAGTTCCCATTCCTAGTTCCCATTCCCAGTTCCTCGCTCCATTCCCAGTTCCCATTCCCTGCTCCCATTTCCAGCTCCCATTCCCAGTTCCCATTCCTAGTTCCCATTCCCAGTTCCTTGCTCCATTCCCAGCTCCCATTCCCGGCTCCCATTCCCAGTTCCCAGCTCCCATTCCCAGCTCCCATTCCCAGTTCCCAGCTCGCAGTTCCCATTCCCAGTTCCCATTCGCAGCTCCCTGCTCCCATTCCCAGCTCCCATTCGCATTTCCCATGCCCATGCCCGTTCCCATTTCCATTTCCCAGTTCCCATTTCCCATTCTCGTTTCCCATTTCCCATCCCCATTCCCATTCCCGTTTCCCATTCCCATTTCCCATTCCCATTTCCCATTCCCATTTCCCATTCCCATTTCCCATTCCCCATCCCCATTCCCATTCCCATTTCCCATTCCCATTCCCCATCCCCATTCCCATTCCCATTCCCATTTCCCATTCTCATTTCCCATTCCCATTTCCCATTCCCATTCCCCATCCCCATTCCCATT
>VWZS01008826.1:5810-26762 GCA_013397075.1 Rhabdornis inornatus | reverse complement strand
CTGACTCATCTATACAAATTTATAAATTAAATAACTATTAAGATAAATGAAAACATTACATTTATGCATTTAAAACAGTTAATGTTAAAATTATCAACTCAAAAACATTCCGGTTGGCTCTGCTTTTAAGTGAGAAACTAGCAAATGGTATTACAGTAAACATAAGACTCTGAAACAAAAAAAGAATGTGAGCGAGATAAGCAAGTGGCACATAGATGACAAGGCAAGTGGAGGTTTTTGTTTTGGATTTGCAAGTAATACAGATATCACAATGAAGGTGGGAGGATGTTCTCAAAATTAGTTCAAATTCTTGCCACCAGAGGCAGCTTATACAGAAGCATTCTATTACTTGCCACAAATCAGCAAAGAATTCCAGAAAGCTCGTGGGTAGATATACCATACAGAAAAACATGAAGCAAAATGCATCTTAAGAAAAAAGTGTACTGCAAAGCAAAAAGCATCCACACAAACCATAATCTTGGGGAGTGGGTTTTGTTAGGGTTTGGTTTGGGAGGGGGTGTTTGGGGTTTAAGTGTCAGATAAATCATACGGAATGACATGCATTTTGTGACATAACACTCAACTAATTCCTTAACCCCAGCCTGAAATGTAACAGTTAATACAGTAGTTATAAACTGCATATAATGTTCACCTTTTTGTCAACTTCACTATCTGAATCACTGGCAGATGAGCTTGAAGACACAAGTTCCTTTGACTTAGGCATTCTAGGAAGAGAAAGATAATATGAGAACACTACACAAGGAATATGTCCCATTATGGCTAGAAAGCCATCTTCAAACCTGTTTGTAAAGGTTCATCTTATTCAAAACCCTACTGAAAATATTCCTGCCTTTTCATATAACCTTTAATACACATTGTAGATGTAATCACACTCTTCACCTTTTTGCTGCGACCGCCTTATATGCAGTATTTTAGATTCTGAACTGCTTACAAAAGGACAAATTTTCAGCTGTTTCATATTCTCCCAGGTATGGTAGATACTATAATAAAAAAAAGGCAATACAAAACTGGTGTCCAGATGAATTCTCAACATAACATTCATAAATATAAACAATTAAGGCCCCAACACTACATATATTCTTACATGAGCATTTTGCCTAGTTGAAGTTGCGAGTTAACCGCTGCATAGTTGTCATAGATGAAGCTAAAGTTCCCATCATTAATACAAAAGTCTGAAAATATCTCAGTTACAGAGAACTACAGTACTGCAATTAATATTTCCATTGCCACTTTACCATATCAGTCACTAGAATATATTCATTTACTAGACAAGTGGACACTCAACTTTCCTTGAATGCATGCTGCCAGGTGAACTTCTACATCTCTCTATTACGCAAACATGATTAGATACAGCAGTTGAACATCTTGCCTGCTACTAAAAACTAACAAATAAATAGCTCGTTTGTGATTTCAGAATAAAAAGAAGCATCACAGGGAGAAACGCTACAAAATAAACTAGTTAGGAAAGGCTAATAAAGTATTAAGGAAACACACCTCAGGAAAGACAAAGGAATAGCAGTGTTTTTAAACTGGCAGTGAAATAAACTATGTGCAAAGGAAAAAACAGAGTCTGAATAATAATAACAGATCAAATGAGGTTCTAAAGTAGAGTAAATTCTGTCGTAATAGTTTGGAGCACAACATTAGAAGCTGTAGCACTGAAAATGAAACAGGGTATGGGAAGCACACATAAACCACACTACAGGACGGAGGCAGGCAGAGGAGAGCTGGAACGGGACAATGCAAAAATAAGCACAGCAATGACATGAAATAGTGAAGCCGAACAAGAAAAGTCTGATACGCGGAGGGCGGGACACCTGCAGAGACTTCAGAGTCCGCATCAGGAAGGGAGAGTAACAATATGGAGGAAGATGGGAGCGGAAACTAAAGAAAAATGGGGTGGGGTGGGTGTCCCCTCGTGAGAAACTAGCAAGCAGAGCGTGAGGACACCGAAGCACCAGGGAGAGCAAGGATGGAATGAGACAGGACAAGGGAAGACAAGGGAAAGTAACATGAGAAAGACAAGCGAGTACGAACTAGGAACACCAGATAGGCGGATGCCTGTCGCCATTTTCCTCCCCTCTTCCTCTTTCCTACGGCTCGTGTTGCCCCCCCAAGGGAAAGGAGCGAGGGCCCGGTAGGGGGGCGCGGGCAAGAACAGCCAGGTTCTCCCAGGGCAGGGTGGCAGCAAGAAGGATGCAGGTTACCAGCGGTGAAGGAAAGACAGACAACACAACACACATTAAAAAAAAAAAAAAATTAAAAAATCGGGGGTCGTGAGCGGACAGGGCTTGATCCCGGTGCGGGGTGAATGGAGCTGGGCGGTTTCCCACCACCATTTTCTCCCTCACTCAAATCCTCTTTGCCCCCCCAACATGGCAGCGGCTCCTACTCCCGCTCCAGACCCGCTCCACGATAGGGCATTCCTCCCACAGAGCATAGCGGACACTCGAGGAAAAGGGAAAGCCTCACCACACGGTTACCCAGCGCGCTTCTCCCACACCAGGCTAGGAGATGCCGAGCGCCCTACGGTTGGGAGTGGAAGAAAGAGAACATGGCAACAGCCCTAACCAAACACGAAAAAGAACCCAAATGCTCACGTCTCACTTCGCACAAAAGTCCTCTATACCACGACAGAAACAGAAGAGATTTATCGCAGAATCCCCGCCCCAGCCCTGCACCACGTGGGAGGGAGCAGGGGGAAGGGTTTAAAGGGGACGCGTACCTTTCTAACCTGTTCCTACCTCTCCCGCCCCGGCTGGGACAGCCGCAAAAAAAAACAAAACAAAAAACCAAAAAGGCTTCCACGGGGCTAGTCAGCCGCATCGTTCCAATCGAGGGAGCCCTATGGGACCGACGGCAGGGCCCTACCTGGAGGCAGGCCCCGTCAGGACTGCAGACTCGGTGAGAGAAGGCCTGCACTCCACTTGATGGCTGTGAGATGGGACCGTGAGGAGGGCCCTTAATATCTAAAAGGAGCCCTTAAAAATAAATCTGTAAATAGTTTTCTTTTGCACGCTGCAACGGTTCCTCGATCTCATTTAGAATCTCCCCGCCTGCAGCCGTGCCTGAGGGAAGGAGAGGAAACGCTCTGAAGTGATGGAGCTGCGTTGACTTTGCATACTGAAACCGCAGCACGTTGAGGCGCTGTTGAGAAAAGTGACAGTTCTTCTTTCTATCATCGTATGACTTGCGTTTTTTCTTGCTGACGGGCTTTGCGTTTGAGGAACGGGTGAGCCTTATGGCTCCTAGCTTGGCAGTCACCTTGGGTCAAGTGCACGTCTGAAGTGCTGGGGAAAAAACGTTAAGAAATACATGTAAGCTTCTGTTCTAAACAGTTACTCTTTAAAATCCCTCCAAGCAAAAACCCTTGAAAATATAAACTGACAATCTTGCTGCCAGGAAAATCCACAAACGCCAGAGGTTTATGTTCAAAAAGGGGACAGAGGAGTCCTGTAACTTTATTCGAATAAAGGGAGAGGGTCCATTGAGGCACGCACCCGCGGGGTTTTCGCTGTCAGGGTTTCAGGGGGACGCAGCCTCCCTTTTATCCTAAACTCCCGGCTGCATGTTGCCCTCTTCCTTTCCCCGTTGGCTGAGGTACTAGGAAGATACAGCCTTCTCGAACCGCCTAGCACATATCTCCCTTTGAACATGTCATTTCCCCTCAAAGTCCAGAAGTTCAGGCTTGTGCAGACCCTTGTCTGTTTCAGGAGCCAAGCTGTCTGGGCCCGGTAACAAACCTGCTGCCCGAAGTCAGTAGAAACATTAAGGCCCATTTCAAAGACATTAACATCCATCAAATTGTTTGTAAAGATATTGGCACACATCTTCCCTCTCATTGCCTACTTCTGTAGCATGTTTACACCAGAACACTGCATCATATCTGCCCTGCTGATGCCATTTCCTATGTCAGGATTTGAGGGGTGGTAGGTTTATTTCATCTAAACAAGTATGCAACACCTTTTGAGATAAACTAAAATTACACCTGTTTGGAGGGGAGGTGGGGAAAGGGTCTCCTGCCATCATCTTTGTGAAAGAAGACTTTTAGCAGCCTTTACAAACTGCAATAGGCCAAGCATGTTGTTGGAGCTTGAGTGGTTTCATGTTGTCTTCTCATGTTACATATTTGAGCCTGTACTTTTTTTGGCTTATTATGAGATTTAGTAATATTAAGATATTGTAATTATGATATTGTATGTTATTTGGTGCTCTCTTCTTCTCGCCATATTTTAAAGATCTTTCATAAAGTAAAGGTCAAAGTTTTATTTTTCTGATTGCTAGCTTGCCATTTTTGTCTCTGATAATTTTTAGATGCATCAAACATTGGACAAATAGAGTAGCTGTACTATTTAACCCAAAATTAAAATTTTGCTTTCCAGTGTATGTTTTCATTTGGGAAATTCTTGGCTATCCTTCTGGAATCTTAATAGGAACAGAGATGGAGAATTTTTTGTCCTATTAAAAAAAATCTTTTGAACATTTCACTTAAGCTTTTCTGCCTTTCTCTCTCTGCCACGATTTGCACTTTATCACTCCATTTATTTTCCTTCCAGTTATGGGTACAAAAACAGGTAAAGCTCAAAATAGCCTAAAGGATCTAATCTGAATTTATGATGATTTCGTTTTGAAGAAAATCTGATACACATCTTAGAGATGCAGTCTGCTTTTACGGTTTTTTAAGTATAGACTATGAATCTGATCCTGTGAACTAGTAGTAATGTAGTTACATGTTAAATAGATGTTATGTAATGGTTCACAGTCACCGGGAAACATCAGGTTCTTATTAGGAAACTGAAGGAAAGACTTGCATAATACCACTGTGGATTTTTTCCCAGGAAAATGAGAAACCTTAATTTTTTTTGTTACACTTGGTAAGTGTGACTTCTCATAAAGTGTGTTGTAATCTTTTTAAAGTGGTATGTGCACTGAATACTTGGTATGCAAAATTCAACTGGAAAAGTAATCTGAAACTTCTGCTGAAATCACAGCTGAATCAGGCTGCCCAACAGGAGGTTTATGCAGAGATGTATGCAGGGCTGAAATCACAAGATGTAGGGTAGAATATTTGAATTAGAATGACTAGAAATTACTTGGATGAAAAAAGTTATGAAACTTAAGACAGAAATCTTTATTGTGAAAAAGAAATCNATAATTTCCTTTATCTAGTGTCCATGCTTCACTTCAGAGCTTAGTATTCTGGTTTATACAACCCCCAATGCTTTTGTGATTAACACGAATCTTTTATCAATTATCACAAAAGGAATGGGCAATTGCAGGCTTTAACACTTGCAAAAGTATAACTTCAGTGGTACAGTGTTAAAAAGTGTGTGTATATAAATGCTTATATTTTAATGAAATGTGCAATGAATATGTATATTTATCAATATATTGGAAGGCTTATAACTGAGAAGTTGAAAGACTCCAGAACACAGAAAACTTCTACTTCCTTTTCGTCCAAATGCTATGGTCCGGTGGTCCAGTTGTGAACAATTTTTCATAAAAACAAGTTGAGGACAGTAGAGATCTCATTTATGTATCCCAAATTGACTGTGGTTCTTGTGGCAGAGTAAGTTCTTCTATAGAAGACTTGTGTAGAGCCCTCTCCTGAAGTACTCTTGAATATTGTGAAAGGAATGAGGGACTTGTCTTTACAAACAAACTGGGTCTGCTGGTAGATAAAACTAGCACTGAGAGATAAAAGAAACAATGGGAAGGATTCCACTGATTGATAAATGGAATGAGAGATTTGTCTTTACAAAAAAACTGTAGGTCTGCTGATAAATAAAATTGCATACTGAGAGATGAAAGAAACAATGGGAAGAACCATAAATTCCATAAGGAATTCCACTGATTGACACAAGGAAAAGACAAAAGGAGGGGTATACATTAGATGGGAGTCCTTAGGTATTAGGCGTTTTGGAAAGTCTGTACCTCTCAAGTACCTCAGCCAATGGGGAAAGAGAAAGGAAAATGCGGCTGGGAAATTAGGATAAAAAGGAGGCTGTGTCCTCCAAAAATTTGACAGACTCCAGGAGAAATGCCCCATGGCCTCTCCCTTTATTCAAATAAAGTAACAGGACTCCTTTGTCTCCTTTTTGGACATAAACCTCTGGTGTTGGTGGATTAATTTTCCTGACAATAGCTTCAGGATTTGGGCTTTTGTTTTTCTAAGCATTTTCTTCACACAATTGCTGCTTTCTTCACAGAAAAGCACTTTGACTGAGAGTGAACCACAGAAGTTGGAAACTTATTCATTTTCCCATACAGAATCCTTTTTCTATTGTACTTGATTAGGATAAGAAAGAACAGGAGGTACAGTACTATTTAGTTCCTATGCAAAGCTAATATTAATGACCAGTGAATTGGCAAGGATGTTTGGCATCTTAAGTTTATATACTTTACACATGGCTGTGTGGTGGGTTTGACCTTGGCTGGATGCTAGGTGCTCACCAAAGCTTCTCTATCACTTCCTCAGCTGGACAGGGGAGAGAAAATATAACGAAAGACTCATGAGTCTCATTATATTTTTGGACAAGGAGAGATCACTCAGTAATTACCATCACGGGCTCAACAGACTCAACTTCAGGAAATTAATTTATTACCAATGACTATTACCAATTAACAACAGAGTAGGATAATGAGAAATAAGAAGAAATCTTAAAACACTTTACCCCCCACCCCTCCCTTCTTTCCAGGCTAAACTTCACTCCTGATACCTTTCCCCTGCCCCCTCCCCCAGGAGGGTGGGGGGATGGGGAGTGGGGGTTGCAGTTAGTTACTATCACACCTTGTCTCTGCTGCTTCTTCCTCCTCATGTTCTTTCCCTGCTTCAGTATGGGGTCCCACCCACAGGAGACAGCTCTCCACAAACTTCTCCACAGTGGGTCCTTCCCACAGGCTGCAATTCTTCATTAACTCCTCCAGCATGGACTCTCCATGAGGTCACAGGTCCTTTGGGTGCATCCACCTGTTACCAAACGAGTTATATTTCTTTAAAAAGGAGCCTAGGCAGCAGTGGGGGGAAATTGTTGAGAGGAGATTTAATCCGTGAAATAGGTAACAGATTACGGGCAAGCACTGGGTGATGTCCATGTGATAGAAGAACAAGTTAAAAGTTTAGGGCCACATGTTGCCCTCTTCCTTTCTCTATTGGCTGAGGTACTAGGAAGGTGCAGCCTTTCCGAATCCCCTATCACATATCCCCCCCTTGAACCTGTCATTTTCACCCAAAGTTCAGAAACTCAGACTTGTGCGGACCCATTTGTCTGTTTCAGGAGTCAAACTGTCTGGGTTCTGTAACAAATCTGCGGCTTGAAGTTGGTAGAGACATTAAGACCCATTTCAAAGACGTTAACACCCATACCCTCACCCATCGAATTGTTTGTAAAAATATTAGAACACATCTTCCCTATCACTACTGTGGTGTGTTGTGGGTTTGCAGGCAAGAATGAGAAACTGACCCTGTCTTTGCAATATGAGTCCACGGGTACAGGTGCGGTGTGACTGTAGGTGTGACACGGCATGATGGAAGGAGGGAGAAAGGGAACAGGCAGGAGGAGTGGTACGTGCAGCCTTATTCTAAGAACAGCGCTTCCTCGCGCCCGGGCCTCAGCGAGGGGAACTACAACTCCCAAGAGCCTTTGCAACATACAGCGCAGGAGGATTCACGCCTCAAGTATGGTGGCGGCCTACGCGACATCGAGGGTGCTTTTCTGTGGGCGGGGGCGTAGCCATTGGCTGAACTACAACTTCTAGCAGCCCTTCACACATCTCGCGCGTGCGCGCGGCCCTGGTCCGGCCGCACTGCCGTTTTCGCCGTGGGTGTGTGTGGAGGGGGGAAGGGAGTGAGCGAGCACGGCGGTGAGGAGAGGGGTGAGAGTTGAGAGTTCAACCGCCGTTGTCCCTGCTAGCTTGCACTCATGATTCCTATATGCCCAGTAGTTTCTTTCACCTATGGTAAGTAATGGCGCTCGATGTTTCTGTGTGTCCGTGAGCGTGGGGGGAGGGAGGCGGAGGCGGCGGCGGCGGCGAGGGGGAGGAGATGCGGCCCGCGCGCGGGGCGGAGGAACGGTGGTCCTGAGGCGCCGTGTCTGACCTGGCGCTCGCGCGCACTTCTGTCTCTTGTCTGTCTGTCCCTTTCTCTCCCCGCCTCCTCCTGCTGGGCCTCCTGTCATGGCCCCGACCGCTGCCGTCTCTTGGTTATCTTCGCCACAGTGCCCAGCCGCCTGGGAGAAGATGCCAAAATGGCCACCGGCAACTACTTTGGATTCACCCATAGCGGGGCTGCTGCCCAGTATAGGTAACCACCGCGACCCCTCCCCGCCCTGTCCGTCCCTCCCTCCCTCTGTCCTTGCCCGGAGTCACTTCCCTCTTCGCCTCCGGTTTCGTGTCCTTGACCGGGATCTTCCCGCCCCCTCGGGGTGAGTGCTCGGGACTGCTCCCATCCTCCGCCCCGTGTGGGGTTTGCTTCTGCAACCCGCTCCTCCACGATAGTTGTGCTTGGGACCCATCTACTTATCTGACTCTCCCGCAGGTGTGTTTTCTTGTGCTGGTAAGGACCTCCCTCTATCCCCAGTGGTGTGAGGGTGGGGAGGTGGAGCCGGACACCACGGAGGAGGCAGCATCAGATCTCAAGGCCCTTAAATTAAAATGGCCACTTAGAGTCAACAACGCCAGCAAGTTACTATCTGCTGCCCCCTGGACACTTCTCCTTCAGTGAAGATGGGGCTTGCTCCCCAAGTCTTTGCTTACCCCTATGTCAGTGTGGGAGGATGGAATACTTTTTAACATGAGTTAAAATTACACCAACCCAACCTATGGGAGACTGGATAGATAAGGGAATAGTAGAAGCACCAGAAAATACAGGGGACTGTCCCATTCCACTGAAGCAATGTTATAATTAATGTATCAGAAAGTAGAGAAAGTACTTTTGGAGCCATGCACCTTTTAAAAAGATTTCCTACTTGGGTATCTAAGATGAGGAGCAGGTCTTATAGTGGAGCTGAGGGACCTGTAACCATATATTTTGTATAGGTATGTTGCCTCAAAATTTTGTATCTTTGTATTCTTTGTGCATCCAAATGGTGTGTCAGACTGTTAAAAAGTAATTGGTAGCAACTATTATCTCACTTTTTCTGAAATCAAATTACTTAATTTGGCAAAACCCAGATACAGTCATGAACATCATCACATTTTTGGCTTGTGTTGGAGTAGCACCTTGAAGTTCATATTTGAATCTTTGTTATTCATTTCGTAAATTCATAATAAAGACCTTCCTTGATTCCTAAGTCTTGGTTAACGGGAAAATAGAAGAATAAAGCAAATATATGAAATATGAGGGATTACTGGCAAATGAATGCAGATATGTGCTACTGTTATCTAGCTAATCAAAATCGCATACCTGACAGAGTTTTAGGAATATACGGTTTTATGTGGGTCTTGGAATGACTCCCAAGTGATTATTTTCTGGAAATGGATATAAAATAAATTAATTTTCATTTACTCCAATTTATAATAGTTAAAGGAGAGGATTAAATTTAGCTAATATTTTTGTTCTTTTTTTTGATTAGGTGCTCAAAGTATATTTATGTTTTACTTGATAATTGTGAAATTTGAAACTGGGTTGTCATGGGGTATGAAGGAGTTTTTAAATAACATAGAGGTATTTTTTGTAAGTAAATAAACAGTCTTTGAGTGAATAAACTGAGATCCATATATATCTGCAATTTTGAAGTGGAGTTTCATCTTTTAAAATTGTTATTCCTTTTATTGTGGAGCTGAGGTGGTCTGTAGACTTAAGAACCTGAACAACTAATTTGAAATTTACTTAAAACCATATAATTGGAATACAGTTCAAGTTCAAAACTGTTTTCATAGTTAATCCTAAATATATTCTTGAGAAAATTGAAAGACTGATTGAAAGAAGCTTTTTCCTTTGCTATCAGTAATATAAGGTACTATTCCATTTACGTTTCAGTAAAAGACTCTATCCTATAAATGGTTTGTATATTTACCATGTCTGAAAGTGAAGAGACAAAGCAATCAGTATTAAAGCAGTCCTTTCATAAGAATTAATTTAATATTTTGAACAGAAAACACAGGAGTCAATGTCTAAAAGGGAGTTTATCTTAATGTAATGACATCATGATTTACTGAGAAGCATTAGATTATGCAAATACCAATACAGAAAATTTCTCTGAATATTGCAATACCTTTGTGCTAGTAGTGGTACTGGGCCTAGGGTTATAAACCTGCATGCAATGCAAAACTCTGTTACTTATTTAAGTAACTATTAATCCATCTATTTACAAACCTGAAATAAATGTGAAATTTGGTGATACTAGTCCTCTAGTTTGTGTGTGTGCACTCTGTACGCCACCTTAACTACTGTGTGTCTATTCAGTTTGACATGAACAACCTAATATTGGCTTGTTTTTCATGTGTAAAAAATAGTAGCATTCTTGATTCACTGTTGGAGAAGAGGCATAATTATGCTTTTATTCTGAAGTTGGCTGACTGAAATGTGGGCATGCTGATAGAGAGATAGGGACATTGAGAAATGTTTGGACAGAGAAGTGTGCAAATGTGATGGTCTCAATTAATCTTGTGTTAAGATTTTGGTTCCTGTTAAGAAGATAAAGAACCTTTGAGCATCTGAGTTTCATCTTACTTATGTTCATACCATGTACCTACTCTAATGAGACAGGTCACAGATGCGAGATTCTTGGGCAGTTAGGAGTGAATTGTTAACCTTGAATTGCTAAGCATGGTGAGTCTTTGCAGGTAAAGGCAATTAATTGTAGCAGATTAGGTCCAGAGCCAATCACAGTGCCTCTGAGTTTAGGTTAAGATGCAATCTTCTAGATAGCCATATGGAAGTGAACTCTTGCAATTATAGCTAGTTTTGTATTCAAGTGCAGTGTATGATGTGACCAGATGTTCGAGACTGGTACAGAAGTGTTATGACCCGCCCTAGAAGGCAAGGGTAACCTAGCTTCTTGTTAATCCCTTGGGGTAGATTAGAGTGAAATGACACTGATTGATGTTTGTAAATATACACATGTAGGGTTTATTTTAGAACAATTTGGTTGCAATAGAAAACAGGTATGTAGCCATTTGGGTTATTATTATCTATAGTAATATAACAATATGAAAGCATGAAAATATCATTTAAGAAAATGTATAAGGGAAAAGAAAGAAAGGATAAGAGTAAGGGAACATATCACTACCCATGGATCTGCAATGAGACTTGACGCAATTTTGATGTCCGTTGGTCATAGTAGTGATCATTGTCTTGATCCATTGGGGGTGGGGAAAAAACCCTCGAAACACAAAGTCCAATGAGTTAAAATATGCTCAGGCTGGGTGGGAACACCCAGGTACCTTCCCTGCAGGGGAGCTTTCAGTCATCTGGTGGAAGGCCTCAGAAATGAGTCTGGGGGCACTTTGGGGGTCTTTGATGGTTTATGACACTTCCTAAGACATGACATCTGCCTCTCACGTCAGCACACTTGAGCCAGTTACGTCCCATCAGACCTGGAGTCTTGTGTCCAGTTCTGGGCTCCCCAGTGCAAAAGAGACATGGACATATCGGAGAGAGTCCAATGAAAGGCCACAAAGATGAAGGGGCTGGAGCCTCTCACTTATGAAGAAAGGCTGAGAGAAAGAGCTGGGACTGTTTAACCTAGAGATAAGAAGGCTCAAGAGGGATCTTGTTAATGTATATAAATACGTAAAGGAAGAGTGCAAAGAAGACAGAGACAGGCTCTTGTCAGTGGTGCCCAGTGACAGGACCAGAGGCAATTGGCACAAACCAAAACACAGGAGGTTCCCTCTGGACATCAGAAAATGTTTTTTAAACTGTGAGGGTGACAGCACTGACACAGGTTGCTCAGTAAACTTCTGGAGTCTCCCTCCTTGAAGATGTTCAAATAACAGTCTGGACATGGTCTTGGGCAACTGGCTCTTGGTGCCCCTGCTTTAACAGGATTGGACCCTCCAGATGTCTCTTCCAACCTCAGCCATTCTTTGATTCTGTGATTCTGACAAGGAAAATATTAGTCGTTGCTAGTTTTCAGGCAGACATAACATCTAAAGCTCAGTTCTTTTTGTCATGTGTTATCATTGTGAACATGGCTGTTATCCAGACTTGAATAACATCAGTGTTTTGATAATGAGCTGTCAATGGTGTGCAACCAAGTAAAGAGAAGTAGATGGATGAATTCTGCAAGATTATGAGCCAGTGTGGCTCTTCCCAGAAAATCAGACTGACATGGAATTGAAGATTACTGTGGAGAAAAATACATGGTCACAGCTTGCTGCAATCAGCCTCATCTAGGATGTTTAATATAGTGGTGTTTCATAATATATGGTACTTTTTCTGATACTAATGCATTACAAACATCAGTATTTTCCATCACTAATGTCAGTAGAATTTAGTGTAGTTACTCAAAGATTTGAGTCAAAGTTGTTTTTAAAAAGCCCAAACTTTTCTCATGCACTGTAGTACAATAATTCTATGTAAAGAATTAATTCTCTTGATCCTTGAGTTTTTTTAGGTAAGATGTGAAAGATGAGAGCAAGCTAGGTGTACATTGGGGTCTAAAACTTCTGAATAGAAGCGAGCTTATTTGGAAGGAGGAAGCAAAGAGCATGTCTTGCTGAAAATGTTGGGATAAATTAAACTCTCTAACACAATTTTTTTAGTACTAAGGAGTAGGCATTACTTTATTCCAGGCCAGGGTGCATAAGGGGATAGCTACACCTAGGTGCACACAACTTTCAAAACTTACTTATTTATACATTATTAGCAAACAAATTAATGTTCATTTGTTTTAAATTACATAATTCTCTTAATTAATTAGTATTCTATCTTCTATTGGTTATTGATTTCCCACTTCTCATGCTCATTACTTCACATATTTCAGTCTTTTTATTATCTTTTTCCCAGAGAGTCTGCAGCACGTTGGATCATCTTTGTTAGTCTCCTCCTTATCTTCTGGTTACTTCAACATGTCCTTGGAGGGCTATAAATTCTGGATTCCAGGTGTCCAGCTTTTAACTCCATCAGGCTTTGTTCATTGAAGCTTATCAGGGTTAGTTTAGCAAAATTTAAAGTTTCAGTGATCTAATAATCAAACTCTAACAATAACAGTCTGTAAAAAAACCATAACAACTTAGCTACATGCTGGCTAAGGTGGCAAATTACACTGCTTGTGATTATTTAAAGCAATTAATAAAAAAGTTAAATAAAATCATTAGTTAGGAAAGTTATATAATTTCCAACACATGGGGAAATGGGGATATGCAAATAGTAGTTTAGGGCAGGTAGGGAGAGATGAAAAACATTAGGTAAGGTGCTAGAAATGACCCGTCATTGACTAAAGCATACATCTACAGAACATGGAGAAGAACAATTGAGAGCAACATGTAGCCTGTACATTGGCTGTGACTGCGATAGTGAAAACACAGTGAAATAGAAATCCAAGATGGAAGATGAATATTGAAGAATGTGTGTTGTTCCTAGAAAACAGAAATTAAAGTGAGCTTGGTGGGGAAGCACTGTTACTATTATGATCAGCTAAAGAAATAGGTGTGGTATGAATAAAATACATTCATTTTGAATGAAAATCTCTGGCAGAAGAGGTATTATTAAAGCAACGCAGCAGAGTAAGATTTGAAGCTGATGAGTTCTTTGCCTGTAACTTCTTAAGTCGAAGAATGATGTTTATTTTGATAGTAAGTTAAAATACTGTAAGAATTGTAATATGAAGTTACCTTGAATGTTCACAAACTGGGTTTGCTTTAAGTAAGTGTTGGTTTAGAACTCATTTGCTTTTGAAACGATCTTTCATAAACTAAGGAAAAAATTTTTGACAGTGAGGGTGCTTAGACGTTGGAACAGGTTGCCTAGAGCAGTCTTGGATTCTCCATTCTTGGTGATGATTAGAACCTGCCTGGACACAAAGCCCTGGGAAAACTAATGTAACTTTGTTATTAGCTGTGCTTTGGGCACAGGGTTAGAACATGAGCTCATAATCTTTGTTTCAACCTAAATTATTCTGTCGTTTTTAAGTTCTTTCTAGTTAGTAAAGCCAGTTGGACTCTACATATCTTTTCATATGAAGAGCACTAGAATTCTTTGAACTCAAAGATGCTATTAAGGATATTATAATTTATTTGGGGGAAGAGAAGAATTGATCTACAAAGAAAACTCACTAAGGTACCAGGCCAATCAGCTTCTCTGTCTGCTTGTAATTTGGTTCAACTTTTCCCCCATTATGTTAGGGGATTAAGCTAAACTGAATTACTTTCTTTGTTGCAGTAAAGAGCACACATGTGGTTTGTTACCATAGCTCAGCTGACATACCGTATTCCATTGTTGCTCTAATAACTTGATCAAGTGCCTAAGTTTTTTGAGTCTTATTTATTAGGACTAAGTTTAAATACTTGATGTGGTGCAATATAGAAAATTATTACTTAAGTTAGAGATTAGTAAAAGAATTGTAGAGGAGGAGCTGGTAGAGGTGATTAGTAGAATTAGAAGAGTGATTATCAAAGAGGAATAGTTGCAGTGGAGTACTCTAGGGATTGGTCTTGAGTCTTATTATTTATGGTGTGTTGTGATATTTGATGAAAGGGAAATATTGTCAATACACAGGTAACTTTACAAGAAGCTGCTCTGAGGAAGCTAGATTCTTTGGAAAGAAAGTCTGGAGCAGAGTGAGTGGCACAGCTGAAACTTCATCTCAAATGATCCATAGAGTTCTTGCCATCTGTAGTAATGAAAGAATAGATAATACTAGGATACGTGCAACGAAAAATTTCAAGAAAGATTGGTGGAAGAGGGAGCTAGCAAAATAGTCTGGAGGGAGGTAAGTTCATCCTGGCAAATGTGATGAGGCACTAATCACCACACAAGAATTAAAATCTCTTGTAAGTTAAATGACAGTGACACAAAAATATTTTGATTATAAATGAATTACCTGAAAGTATCTATTCATCTTTATGTTAAAAGGTTCTCAGTAAGACCATGGGGAGAAAAAGAAACATAAATTTAGAAAATATATTGATATGAATTTCTGTAACATAGTATAACATAACTTTTAAAAATGAAGTAGCAGTCAATTCTAGAATATTTTTCTTGTGGTCTTGAAAACTTGGTCACTAGCTCTGCATGGTGTTGCAGAAGCAAGGGGAAGAGATTTGCTGAAATAAACATGGTCATAGAATTATATTAGCCTTAGAAATAAAATTATTTGAGCTGCTAATTCTATACCACGATAAGGAAGTTTGGTACAAAATTAGCACAGAAGAATTTAAACTGTCTGCTAGCAGAATCTTGTTAATAGTCCTGCTCATAATGATCACAATCTCTTCACAATATTAAACACTGAAAACTGTCAGGCAGCTTTAATCATATATATATATATTCTGAGAACAAAAGCATTTTTGTTGATAGACTGATACTGTTACCTCATAATGTGTTGTTAACACTGTATTGTATTTTGTAATAGTAACTTAAGCAGGGTTTCACGAAACTTGAGACAGATTAATGCTTCCTGGGCAGGTCCCTGTTCTTTCCCTCTCTCCCATTATTTGATTATTTTCCTCTGCTTCCATATGTATAACTTATGTGGGTTCTAGCACTCAGCAGACTGTTTTGTGAGCTATGTTTCTAACATTTCTACCATGTTAGAAAATGAGCTCAGGAAAAAAATAATTAAAAAAAAAATCTCATAGTTTTCTGCTAGATTAATGAGTTAAATCAGTGCAATAGATAGCTTGACAAGTAGCAGAACTAGCACTAGGGATGAAATAGGATGGCATAGTCAGGTTTGGTATATGGGAAGAAGGAGGAATAAGAGTGGGGAGGAAGACTTCCTTGTTGGTAGTATTAGACTGTTGATGTGTTCGAGTGCAGTCTGAGATAAAGTCTGCTGCCTGTTTTCCCAATGTAATGTATTTTTAGTAGGTACATGTGAGGTTTTGGACCTAATTTTTTTTGATAAAATTTTCTTGGTGGTAAACACAGAGGATAATTCAGTTTTGCCCTCGGATATCTGAGGAGGCTGACAGTAGTTAAAATATTTGCAAAGCGAAGCAAAAGCACGGCACCAAACACGGGGCACCAAATGTGAGGTTTTGGACCTTCGGGTGCTCTTAGGCACCCAACTGTCGGGTTATTTCCTTCAAAGAGCTAAGCAGCTAATAGTTACTATAAAGTTGTTTATTGCAGCAGCACATTAGTTTCAAAGGCAAAAACAAAGCAAAGCAATGGCAAAAGCAGTGGCAAAATGCAATGGCATAAAGCCATGGCATAGATCACCAGCTCTCCCTAATGCATATTCTTTTATAGAACCTTTCTAACTAGCTAAGACACAAACTTGGACCACTACTTCTTAACTTATTAGAATTTTAGTTTCTTAGCACGCTAGGCTATGTATAAACTACGTACATGGCCTATCTTGTTTTAACTGAAAAATGTAAGCAATATTTTTAACTGACTTTATTATGTCTGAAGCTAGGTTCTTGGAGCCTCTAAGGAAACACTAGTATGTTTTTCAACCTTCACTAGAACATGTACTACTTCTCAGGCATCTAAGACCTTTTACTTACTAAAAGCACTTAAAACTTATTCCATTTAATTACTTACTTGCTTGCTTGTTCACTTATGCTAAAACCTAAACTTTCACTTCTGCCTTATGTGTGAGTGGCTTAACATACTTCAGTCCATCCAAAGGCTTTAATTCAATCCCTGCACTCTAATCTCTCTCTGAAAGATTCAGAGAGACCCTTGGCTTACTGACTCCAACAGGTACATATGATAATATGAATTACCTCAGAACGTATGAATATTTTACACTTCTGTACTGTTAGTTATGTAGATAATACAGCCTAATTTTATAGATTGTCATTCACTTTTACCATCATAAAATAGTCTTCCTGAATCTTCTGACAGAGTCTGATTTCTCACTTTAAACTGACAAAATAGATAAACTGTCTATATACATCAAGCAGTGGTGGGAGCTACACCAGAGTGAGTCAGGTCTCTTCCTTCCACTGTTATGCTAAGAAGTTGAAAATTAAATGAAACATAATTGTGAGTACAACTCATAACTGAATTAAATTTGGATGAAATGCAAGTGGTTTTTAAAGCAAACAGGGGCCTAAGATGGGAAGAAGGTGGAGTCCAGGTGTGTAAGTACAATAATAATAACAACATTTTTTCTGTGTGTTTCTGCTGTAAGGATTAAAAAAAATATATTGAAGTTAATGGGTTCTGCTGTAATTAAAATTAAAAAACCAGTTTTTCTTAAAAGTTATTAAACAAAAGGGAGTTATGGAAATGTCTTTTGCAAAAATAGTAGTAACTATAGTTAAAAGGTGCTTTGTTCCTGATAGCTATGTCCGAGAGAATATTGCAGTCTTTAGGAAAGAAATACTGTAACTCATTCCTTTTGGTTTTGAGCATAATGATGCTGAAATTCCACTTTGACACTGAGTATGTTTGCTTACAACAAGATTTCATTTTTATATTTTTTTCTAAAAATTAGAGGATACTACCTCCTTGATAGGCATGGAATTGTTTTTGAATAATCTTTTAATAGTGCTATGGAGATGTGAAACTTTAGAGAGACTCTAAAATATTGAAAATCACTACAGGAGGGGTAGTAAAAGTTTCATAATAATCACTCAATCCCCTATTTCATATAATTGTTCCAGATAGTGATGTTTTGCCCAGTTCACTTTATTTGTTTAAAAATAGCTATTATAGGATTTTAATAATAATGCAAAGTTATAAATCATTATAGGACAACAATATTAGTTTTAGTTCAAATAATTAAGTCTTAGAAGCCATCATTTTTATTTCTACTATTAATATTTATTTATTCTTATTAAATAGCTATATAGTAATGTTTTACCTGCACATTAAAGAGAAGCAAATTAGTCTCATCATGTGCCTGGAAGATTGCCAGACCTCTGGTAGCAGTTGTCTTGCTTGATTTGACTGCCCATTCTTTTGATGCTTCATGTTGTGAGGCAGTGGACTTCTGTATGAGTGAGTGGGGCCAGCTTTTATAATTTTCAATTTTTGTGGGAAAACTCCCACATCAGAAATATTTAGTGTCTCTTCCTTACATTTAAGAGTTCTGAGCTATTTTTCACATAAGTATTTGAAAATCTCATTACTTTAACATGATTTACTGAAAAACATAATGCAAGTGCATATCAGTAATGAGCTCTCACAGAAAAGCAATATTTTTCTTAATTTGACAGGTGTATCAGTTTTATTGAAGACCCACTAAAACACTTAAAAACTTATTGGTCATGAAAATATAACTCTGTAAGACTTCTGTATTATTTTGAATGAAAGGCTTGGGTTCTTTTCAAGCAGTGGAACACAGCTACCACTACTCCTTGCTAAGAAAAAAGTCATTGCCTGCATGATATATTTGCATTCACAGAAACTTCAAAATGATACAGCCTTTTTAATGGGGTGGATAAGAGGTAATAAAAATAATTACAGTGTATGATAGCTGTTCCAGGTCTGTTTGTAGAACAGACAAGTATGAATCAAATTTGGGAGTTTGAGATGTTTAGGTGTTAGATGAGTATGTTGGATTAATCTAATTATTTACTTACTGTCTTTTTCCAATGTAGCCAGCAGCCAGCTTCGGGCGTAGCTTATTCCCATCCAACTACAGTTGCCAGCTACACTGTTCACCAGGCACCAGTTGCTGCACACACTGTCACTGCAGCCTATGCTCCAGCAGCAGCTACAGTTGCAGTAGCCAGGCCTGCTCCAGTAGCTGTTGCAGCTGCTGCAACAGCTGCTGCTTATGGAGGCTATCCTACAGCGCACACAGCTACAGATTATGGTTATACACAGAGGCAACAAGAAGCTCCACCACCACCACCTCCTGTCACTACGCAGAATTACCAGGTGTGTTTTTAAAAAAAAAATTGTGTAATTTTAAAATAATATATTAAAAGGAGGAGGCCTGTTTGGATAAGAGAATGTGGTGATATTAATATTTTTTCTTCCATGGCTCACAGCTAAAACTGTGATAGAATGTGAAGTGACTGCTGTCCCATATGGTGTGTATAGAAGTTTATCAGCAGTAATACTGCTAAGATTTAGACATTCACACAATAAACAATGTATTGACATTTATCTCCAAATGATTTTGTGAACTACTACTTGTCTTGGCTAGCCTAACTGTCCAAGTGGCATGCAGTTAAATGGGTCATGGAACTGATTCAGATGAAAAAACTGTTCCAATAAAAATTTTCAGTGGGAGATAGAAGTAGTTCCCTTGTCAGATTCCTGGTTGCCACAGGAGCTCTAGCACCAAATGTAAGAGATTAGAAGATTACTCTAGGAGAGGAACTGTCTTTTGAGTAGATTTTGGGTACCCTTTGTGAGACTACTGCCTACCCTTGTGTGGCTACAGTCTTTTACAAAAGGAAACTGTTGTCTGTTTTCATCTCACTCTGACCTTTACTGACATTTCTTTGCATTGAATCTAGGAGTTGTCAGCATTTGGGTGGGTCAGTTCAGGATAAGGATTCCACAGAAGATTAACCAACTAAAAAAGGAACAGCGTTTTTCCATGGGATTGACAGGCTTCTGCAAAATTTCCTTGGTTCTGCACAGTTGTGGTGCCAATGCAAGAGATGGATGTGGGATCATGTAGGGTGAGGAGAGATGTGATGGTACCTCAGACAACTTCCCATTCTTACACTGGCTTAAATGTCTTATGAAACAACATCCTGTCAGTGACTGGTATTCCTCTGCAGAAATAAAGAAACTTAGCAGTACAAATCAGTGCTGCATCAGTTTTGCAGTTGGAAGTTTTCAGTATGTAGTGGTTATCTTGGGACTTATTTAAGATAAGTGTTTACTCCAAAGAGTGAGAAGTTGCAGTCTTTTTTGTCTGTCTAGATTGACACAATGCAAGGATATATACACATCAGTAACCCTAGCCCATTGGTTTCAATCAGACGGTTTAGATGCAGAAAGATTAGTGGTTTTACATGGCCAGGTAGTTTCCTATTAGAAATGTGAGCTATATTTGTATTTTTATCAGCTTTTTTGCTACATTATCTAGAGTCTAATTTTCATTTTTATCTGTTTAAAGCTACTATACTGTTGCTGTATGTTATGAATTCCTTTGTAGGGTTTTGTACTTTGTTACATATGATAATGAACTGAAATGTAGGAGTCCTTCCAGTAGCATGTTTACGCATAATTACAAGGTTGTTAAACTAGTCAGTTATTAGATGCATTCAGATAGAGTCCCCTAAATTAAAGAAAAATGCCGCAAGAAAGATGTTGAGGCACTGGAGCACGTCCAAAGAAGGGCAGTGAAGATGGTGAAAGGTCTGGAAGATAAGTCTTCTGAGGAGTGGCTGAGGGAGCTAGAGTTGTGTAGCCCAGAGAAGAAGAGGCTGAGGGGAGATCTTACTGCTCTGAAAAGTGGTTGTAGTGAGGTGAGGCTCAGTCTCATTTCACAAGTATCAAGTGACAACACAAAAGGAAATGGACTCAAGTTGCACCAGGGGAGGTTTGGTTTGGATATTAGGAAAAATTTCTTTATGGGAAGGGTTCTAAAGCATTGGAACAGGCTGCCCAGGGAAGTGGTGGAGTCACCATTCCTGGAAATGTTAAAAAAAATGTGTGGATATGGCTTAGTAGTGAACATGGTGGTAGTGCTAGGTTGACTGTTGGACCTGGTGATCTTAGAGGTCTTTTCTAACCGTAATGATTCTATGATTTCATTCACCAGCACCCCCAAGTCCCTGGCAGGGCTGCTCTCAATTTCTTCATTCCCCACCCTGTATTGGTACAAGAGATTGTCCAGACCCAGGTGCAGCACCTTGCACTTAGTCTTGTTGAACCTCAGTTATTTCCCATGGGCCACA
>VWZS01008824.1:1237-14479 GCA_013397075.1 Rhabdornis inornatus | reverse complement strand
AGAATACATACTTTGGGCACATCCTTACATTGTAACCCAGAACACATTTTATTCCCCTTAACTCTGTCTAGCCTCTGTTCCAGCTCCTCTAGGCATCACTCTGAGCCCAAGGAGATGGTAATTGTCAGTTGGGTTAAATGCAACAAAAAACAGGCCACAGAAAAAACATGTCTCACTGGACTTCATGGCAAAACAAAAGCTTTTTACTCAGCAGTGGAGATCTGACTCCCAGTGCATTGTGATCTATGCTCAAGTAAACCTTGGCCCTTTGACAGGGAATTTCCACAGTGGTTTTACCTGTTAAAGTATTGGAAAGACACTTAGGATATGGAAAGCTGGCTTGTCAGACTATAAAACTTCTCTGAAAGCAAAGCCATACCTACACATTCTGGATGGAATCCAGTTGGATCTGGGGAGAAAAAATTTCCCTAGTCTGGGGCTCCTAGGAAGGCATCCCAACTTGTCCATAAGTGTTTGGTGGACACATAAAGGATGTCAGGGTTAGATCTGGTGAGTGACAGGAGGGACATACAGCACATGGGGCATACACCACATCGAACAAGCCCGTCACAGTGGGAGAGAGGGTGTCCTAGTTTCAGAAAAGCACAGATTTAATTTTTTCACAGTAGCCATGAGGGGGCAGACCCTGGAGACATGTGGGCATGTCTAGGTTGTTAGTCTATACAATTTCATGTTATTATAAGGGGCGGAAGTAAGGCACTCTCCCTTCAGAGGAGGGGCATGGCTTGGGGTCAAGCTGGAGGGGGAAAGCCATCTGCCATTGTTCATCATTGTCTTGTGTGATATTAGCTTATGGCATAACATCAAGGGCAATGAGGATCGTTTGGGATGTATATTCAGTGTTGCTCTCTTGCCCTGGCCTTGGGTACTGCCTCTGGGAATTCATTAATAATCATACCCATCCTGTGGGGGGAATAGAGAAGGATGATTTTCCCCACCTGTTCACCCCCTTTTCCTTCTTCAGGCCTGTTACAACAGATTTTGAGAATTCTGAATTCCCTTTGGATGTTAAGGAAAGCATGTTCTTGTTTCTAAGTCTAACAGGTCTCCTCAGTACGGTCAATACCATGTTTAGAGTTACAAAAGAGATTTCTAGGAAGGTCCTCCAGAGATGTGCCCTGAGACTGGATGGCCCTGAGTGGCATGGAATGTGGGAGGACATGGGCCAGTATTTGGGAACATTCTCTACTCCAATGGTTTGGAATTTCACCCTGAATACCTACAGGACCTTGATAAAGTGACAGAATATTTGCAAGGAGAATACTGTGGCAACACCAGGGAGAAGCAACTTATTGCAGTGTGTTGGGCCCTGGCTACTATTTATCAGACACTGCTTGATGCTAGACAGCACCCTCAGGGGGAACAGAAGAAAAGCAGAGCAATAGGCACTGTGGCCACTCAAACTGCAGCTGAACCAGAGGAACAACCAGTGCTGTTACCAGTTGCCCCTGTACAGAAGAAGAAATCCAAGACCAAATCAGTTTGCTTAGTGAGGGATGAAGAAGTAGGGACCTCACAACAGGAGGAAGAGGCAGGGCCAGTGATAATCACCCAATCCCTATATCTGGGTGAGCTGCGAGATATGAGAAAACATTTTAGATGCCAGCCAGGTGAGCCCCTATTGACCTGGCTGCTCTGATACTGGGATAGCGCAGCCCACAATATGAAACTAGATGGTAGTAAAGCCAAGCAACTGGGATCCCTGTCCAGGGATGTGGGCATTGACAAGGGGATTGGGAAGAGGACAGAAACTCTCAGCCTCTGGAGGTGACACCTGTCAAGTGTGAGGGAAAGGTATTCTTTCAAGGATGATCTAGTAGCGTGTCCAAGCAGGTGGAACGTCATGGAGAAAGGTATCCAGTACCTGAGAGAATTAGCTGTGCTGGAGGTACTCTACAGGAATTCAAATAACAAGCAGTCCCCTATAGATTCAGATGAGGTCTGGTGTACACAATCCATGTGGCAGAAGTTTGCATGGAGCATGCCATCGTCATACGCCAACTCTTTGGCATTGATGTCGATGAAAGAAGAACAGACAGTGCTTCAAGTGACTACCTGACTCCAGCAATATGATCATCTTACCCCCCTACTAACCTGCACCTCAGCTGTGGAAAGACTGTCCAAGACTGCAGAAAGATTGGAAAGACTCAAGCAAGAGAGGAAATGCCCCATGCCCCACCAGTATGGACCAGAGTCTCTGCTATTGGGAGCAAGCACACCCCTGCTCAAGAGAGAGGGTTCATACCATGAGGTAACCTGTGGTTTTACCTGCATGACCACAGAGAGGACATGAGGAAGTGGGATGGAAAATCCACCTCTGCCCTAGCAGCACGGGGATGTGACTTGAAAGGGAAAACAACAACCATAAGAAATTCTTCAAGGATAAATGTTGCTCTAGTTTCCTGTGGGCAAGTCCTCAGACAGAACAGAAGGGCTGATGTTACTTCTGATCCTCTTGAAGGGACCTCCAGTTGAGATTTACAAGTGAGCAACAAGTGCTATGACCAGGACTACAGGGGACATGCTTCCAGCCAGGTGGAGGAAAGGGAAAATCGGATCTATTGGACTGTGTCGATCCAATTACCTAGCATATCCGACCCACAAGAGTATAAGGCTTTAGTTGATACCAGTGCACAATGTACCCTGGTGCCATCAAGATATGTAGGGGCAGAATCCACCTCTATTATTGGGATGACAGGGGGATCCCATAACTGACTGTACTGGAAGTTGAAGTGAGCCTGATAGGGAATGAATGTCAAAAACACCCCATTGTGACTGGCCCAGAGGCCCTGTGCATCTTTGGTATAGATTGCCTCAGGAGAAGGTATTTCAAGGACACAAAAGGGCATCATTGGGCTTTTGGGATAGCTGTTGTGGAGACAGAGGAAATAAGTTGAATACCTTGCCTGGTCTCTCAAAGGACCCTTCTGCTGTGGGGCTGCTGAGGGTTGAAGAATAACAGGTAGCAATTGCTATCACAACAGTGCATCATCAAAAATACCGCACCAACCAGGACTCTGTGACCACTGTCCATATAAATGATTCGTGAACTGGAGAGCCAGGGAATTGTCAGGAAGACTCCCTTACCCTTTCATAGTCCTGTATGGTCTGTGCANAGACAGAGGAAATAAGTTGAATACCTTGCCTGGTCTCTCAAAGGACCCTTCTGCTGTGGGGCTGCTGAGGGTTGAAGAATAACAGGTAGCAATTGCTATCACAACAGTGCATCATCAAAAATACCGCACCAACCAGGACTCTGTGACCACTGTCCATATAAATGATTCGTGAACTGGAGAGCCAGGGAATTGTCAGGAAGACTCCCTTACCCTTTCATAGTCCTGTATGGTCTGTGCATAAGTCNGTGGTTGGTTGAATTATATTTGTTATGCTTTAAAGCTATGTAACTGATAATGGGCTAACTGCTTAAAAAGGCCTGGTTTTTGCAATAAAGCACCTCTCCTTTGCACCTGCCTGGGGACTCTGTGTCACTATATACCCTCATCCACAGAGACTGACAGTGGACTACCGTGGTCTGAATGAAGTCAGACCACCACTGAGTGATGCCATGTCAGACATGCTGGAACTTCAGTATGAAGTCCAAGGCAGCAAAGTGGTGCCACCATTAACATTGCTAATGCGTTTTTCTCCATTCCTTTAGCAGCAGAGTGCAGGCCGCAGTTTGCTTTCACCTGGAGGGGCATCCAGTACACCTGGAATCGACTGCCCCAGGGGTAGAAACATGGCTCCATGATTTGCCATGAACTGATGCGGGCTACACTGGAGAAGGGTGGAGCGCCAGAACATCTGCAGCATATTGATGACATCATTGTGTGGGGTGGCACAGCAGAGGAAGTTTTGGAGAAAACAGAGAAGATAATCTAGATCCTCCTGAAAGCAATGGCAAGACATCACCAGATTCCAATGGACGTGGTCAACAAAACAGCAGCTATGTCTCCACCAACCAGCAAGAAGAAAACACAGAGTTTCCTAGGTGCTGTGAGTTTTTGGAGGATGCATATTCCAGATTACACTCAGATTGTAAGCTATGTCTATGATGTGATACGGAAGAACAATTTTCAAGTGGGGTCCTGAAAAACAACAAGCATTTGAAGAGATTAAGCAGGAGAATGTTCATGCAGTACCCCTTGGGCCAGTCAGGACAGGACAAGATGTAAAACACATGGTCTACACCACAGCTGGGGAGAATGGTCCTTCCTGGAGTCTTTGGCAAAAAGTACCTGGGGAGACTCGAGGACCACCCCTGGGGTTCTGAAGTTGGGGATACAAAGTATCCTAGGCCTGTTACACTCCAACTGAAAAGGAGATGCTGGCTGTTTATGAAGGGGTTCAACGTGCTTCACAAGTGATTGGCACTGAAGTACAGCTACTCCTGGCACCCTGACCACTGGTGCTGGGCTGGATGTTCAAAGGGAAAGTCCTTTCCATACATTATGCCACTGATGCTACATAGAATAAGTAGATAGCTCTGATCACACAATGAGCTTGAATAGGAAATCCCAATCGCCCAGGCATCTTGGAAGTCATCATAAACTGGCCTGAAGTTTAGAATTTAAGACTATAACCAGAAGAGAAGGAGGAACAGATGACATGCTGAGGAGGCCTCACCATGTAACCAGCTACCAGAAAATTAAAAGCTATGCGCTTTCTTCACTGACAGTTCCTGCTGTATCGTAGGTATACATAGAATGGAAAACTGCTGTATGGTGTCCCATGAGGTGNAAGTACCTGGGGAGACTCGAGGACCACCCCTGGGGTTCTGAAGTTGGGGATACAAAGTATCCTAGGCCTGTTACACTCCAACTGAAAAGGAGATGCTGGCTGTTTATGAAGGGGTTCAACGTGCTTCACAAGTGATTGGCACTGAAGTACAGCTACTCCTGGCACCCTGACCACTGGTGCTGGGCTGGATGTTCAAAGGGAAAGTCCTTTCCATACATTATGCCACTGATGCTACATAGAATAAGTAGATAGCTCTGATCACACAATGAGCTTGAATAGGAAATCCCAATCGCCCAGGCATCTTGGAAGTCATCATAAACTGGCCTGAAGTTTAGAATTTAAGACTATAACCAGAAGAGAAGGAGGAACAGATGACATGCTGAGGAGGCCTCACCATGTAACCAGCTACCAGAAAATTAAAAGCTATGCGCTTTCTTCACTGACAGTTCCTGCTGTATCGTAGGTATACATAGAATGGAAAACTGCTGTATGGTGTCCCATGAGGTGAGTCGCAGAAGCTGTTGAGGGACAAGGTGGATCAAGTCATGTTGCAGAGCTGAAAGCTGTCCAGCTGGCTTCAGATAACACTGAACAAGAGAAATGGCCAGCTGTCTACCTGTACACTGACTTGTGGATGGTAGCAAACACTCTGTGGTGGTGGTTGGACTGATGGAAAAAGGCCAGTTGGTAGCACAGAAGTAAATCCATCTGGGCTGCTGAATTGTGGCAAGACATTGCTGCCTGGATAGAAAAGTTGGCTGTAAAAGTACATCATGTAGATGCACATGTACCCAACAGTCAGGCTACTGAAGAACATCGCAACAATGGACAGGTGGACTGGAGTGCCAAGATTAAAGCGTCTCAGGTAGATCTGGACTGGCAAGAGCAAGATAAGGGTGAATTATTTCTCACTTTGTGGGTCCATGACGCCTCAGGTCATCAGGGAAGAGATGCAACATACAGATGGGCTTGTGATCAAGGGGTGGCCTTAACTATGGACACTATCTCCCAGGTTATCCATAACTGTGAAACATGCCCTGCAATCAAGCAGGCCAAGCAGGTAAAGCCTCTGTGGTATGGGGGATGATGGTTAAAATATAAATATGGGGAGGCCTGGCAGATTGATTACATCACACTCCCACAACCCCGCCAAGGCAAGTGTTACATGCTTAAAATGGTGGAAACAACCACTGGATGGATGGAGATGTACCCTGTATCTCACACCACTGCCTGGAACACTGTCTTGGGCCTTGAAAAACAATTTCTGTGGAAACATGGGACCTCAGAAAGAACTGAGTTGGACAATGGGACTCATTTCAAAAATAGCCTTATATTCCCTATCATGCACCNGAAGAACATCGCAACAATGGACAGGTGGACTGGAGTGCCAAGATTAAAGCGTCTCAGGTAGATCTGGACTGGCAAGAGCAAGATAAGGGTGAATTATTTCTCACTTTGTGGGTCCATGACGCCTCAGGTCATCAGGGAAGAGATGCAACATACAGATGGGCTTGTGATCAAGGGGTGGCCTTAACTATGGACACTATCTCCCAGGTTATCCATAACTGTGAAACATGCCCTGCAATCAAGCAGGCCAAGCAGGTAAAGCCTCTGTGGTATGGGGGATGATGGTTAAAATATAAATATGGGGAGGCCTGGCAGATTGATTACATCACACTCCCACAACCCCGCCAAGGCAAGTGTTACATGCTTAAAATGGTGGAAACAACCACTGGATGGATGGAGATGTACCCTGTATCTCACACCACTGCCTGGAACACTGTCTTGGGCCTTGAAAAACAATTTCTGTGGAAACATGGGACCTCAGAAAGAACTGAGTTGGACAATGGGACTCATTTCAAAAATAGCCTTATATTCCCTATCATGCACCAGCCTCTGGGAAAATTGAATGGTACAATGGACTGCTAAAAACCACAGCAGAGGCAACGGGAGGTAGGAACTTCAAACATTGGAATGTACATTTAGCAAAGGCCATGTGCTTAGTTAACACCCACGGCTCTACCAATCAAGCTGACCCTGCCCAATCAAAACCTGCATGTACCTTAGAAGGAAATAAAGTTCCCATGGTGCAAATAAGGAATGTGTTAGGGAAGACTTAGGATTAGTCCTGCCTCAAGCAAAGGCAAACCCATCCATGGGATTGCTTTTGCTCAAGGACCTGGGTGCACTTGGTGAGTAATGCAGAGGGATAGGGAAACATGATGTGTACCACAGGGGAATTTGATTTTTTTGGTGAGAACAGTCTGTAATGTTATCACCAGCCCTCTTCCCCCTTCCCTGGAAGACATCTAGGACAGATAGAACCCACAGTCATGGACTAAATGAACTCAACAGACATCTTGGAGGGATGGTTGTTGACTATGGAAATGACACCCATGCTTGTATGTGTATAAATATACAAATATCTATCTATACATATGTCTATAAATACATATAGAGTTGGAAGGTGTAGGATCTGGGCTTGATGTAGATGGTAAAGAAAAAGGGGTGGGTAGTGTCCCAGTTTTGGCCAGGACAAAGTTATTTTTTTCACACTAGCCGTGAGGAGGCAAACCTTGGAGCCATGTGGGTGTGTCTACATTGTTATTCTATAGTCTTGTGTTATTACCAAGGGGGAAGTAAGGAACTCTTCCCTTGAAAAGAGAAGCATGGCTTGGGGTCAAGAAAAGCATTGCTGGAGGGGGAAACCAGTCTGCCATTGTTCATTATCAGTCCTTGGTGAGCATTTTGCATGCAAATCACTGTCACTTTTGTACACTTTTGTTATTAATATTGATGCTGTTACTGTTTGCTTTCTTATCTCATTGCTGTTTCTAGTTGATGGTTCTTATCTCAACCCACGATCTCTGCCTTTTGTCCCTCTCGATGGAGGGGGGAGGGGAGTGGCTCACATTTTTCTTTTTAGTGGGAATACTAAATTGGGGAATACCATTACTAAACCTGGACAGAGGGGATGCCAGACATAGGGATGAGCCCATCCCAGCTTCATGGATGCAGAACAGACTACTGAGAGAGGGCCATGTTGTTATGGCCAAGACTGAAAGAGGAAGGATCTGGGCTGCCTAACAAGCTGGCTAAAATGACAACTGCCCAACCTTGCAGTGCAGAAAGAGTGGGCAAGAGAGGATGTGGAGAGGATGAGGACTCTCTATGGTAATAGTAAATAACACGACCCCATCAAAGAGCTGTCCCTGAACTCCAAAGAGATCTGTCCCCCTGCCACTACTACCCTGGAAGGGTCAGTGAGCTGTAGGGTCCAGTAACAAGCCCTCACACCAGTGCTGGACACTGATTCCCCCCCGTCCCCCATTCAGAGTGACAGCAGAGGGGATGCCTGCCCATGATCCACCCTTCTCCCCCGGACACCTGGGTTGACTTCATCACTCTTAAAGAACCTACCATATCTGACCAAGTCCACATGTGAGCTGGTCCTTCTGGGCTCCTTGCAGAGCTGACAGAGAAAGGACGTGGGTATCCTCAGATAGGAATCATTCAGCCTTCTCTGGATCTCTACACTGAGATGCAACAAATCATGTCCCAATGTGTCCATGCCTCTCCTAGGGCAAGAAATTTGAGTGACCGGCCCACACAGAGGTCCTGCCTTTACTCACATGATCTCCACACTGAACTGTAATGTCTGACTTAAAAATACTTGTCAATGAGGAGGGGTTCCAATGCCTGCTAGGTGCCTAAATTCAAGTGAGATCCCAGCATGGTCAGGAATCCCTGCACTTCTAAGCCTGTTTGGACAAAGTCAAGAATACAGTGGTGCTACGAGGAACATGAACAATTAGAGAGTCTGCCTTTCTCCTGAGAAGCTGCTCCCTTGTTTTTCATCCAACAAGGAAGCTGGATGACAAGTGTAGCCTGAAGAGAAACAGTTTATTATAACTCCAAGCATATGACAAAAAGGGTCAAAAATCAGTAAGGAAACAGAAGGACATGAGCTGCAAGGCAATTAAGATGCCAAACCAAATTATATCAGTGCTGTCTTCCAAGTTTACCCCATAGCACCAGTACAGCCCAGCATTTGAAAAATGCCATGTAACACAAGACAAGGAGCAGCTGACCAGCAAAGGCACAACCACACTGTTCAGAGGAGGGCAATCCCATCCTGGAGGCACGAGTCAAATAAACTGAAAGCTGAAAAATGCAAGATGCCAGTCTACAAACCACTTTGAGACATGTCCCAAAACTCTCTGATCATTTTCTAGCAGCATTTACAGCATGTTCCCATGACATGCAGCCTTCTTTATCCTTTGTGAGATACAGCAGCTTCACAGGGAAGAGGGGAAGTATTTTTAAGGACATGACTCCCTGGGTTGTTTTCTCTGGTAAGTGTAGACTTTGCCAAGGGCTTACAGTCTGAAGACTGTATCTAGGACTGGGACATTTGGCTGTGACACATCCAAGCATGAAAGTCTTTCCAAGCATTTGCTAAAGGGAGCAAAAGAAAAATGCACTGACTCAGCCCTCCCTGTGATGTCTTCATGATGCCAAGATGGTTATGTGGTCTCCTCCAACAAACTAGCTGAGATGAAAATGGAGAGGGTGATGAAGACCAGCTCTGCATCTGAGCTGCATGTCTCAAATGCAGCAAAATCCTCCCTGGAGTGCAATAAAAAGATCTTATGAATGGGGAATACTTATCTTCAAAAGATTATTTTCTTCAAAAGTAGTTTTTTGGTGGCACTTAAGTGAATTACTGCCCAAATCCAGCTACACACTTATGAGTAAGGAGAGATTAAAAGGTTACAGCTAACAAGCTGAGCCAAAGCAATGACCTCATGAGCTCCTAGCCATGAAGTTTTCAAAACAAAACCTATTTAACAGTAAAAACAAGCACCTCAGATGAGCTTTGAAAAGATGGGGCAGGAGAAAGCTTCAAAATACCAGTTGTGGTGAAGGAGTTCGCCCACTGCCAAAAGGGAGACAATTTGCCTGCCTGTGCATGTCCACAAGATGGCAGTGTGCCATGGTGCAAGAGCATCTCTGAGGAGCAGATGAAACCATTTTCCAATTTCCAAACAAAAGAAGAGGATTTTAGGGGTAGTTTTGGGTTTTGTTTATTTTTTCACCTTTTAATTGCCAAATAGTTATAGGCTGTCCTTGGAATATTTTGTTAAAATACTATTGATAGATTCCAGCAGCAAAACTCATGTATATATGTAAACATCCAGATATCCAGAATATTCTGCTTAACCAGTTAGAGGTGTCACTGTATCTCTCTGTAGAGATACACATACAGATCTGGATGTGCACTACAAATTAATTCTAGATTCATGTCTTATTATACCTTATCATCAAAGGAACACAAATTTCCAAAGCAGCCTGCAAGTAAGGCTCACTACATCTCTCAAACATGTCACTCTTAACCCTGCTATAGCTGATGAAGCACATTCAGCAGCAAAATATTTTCATCTGAGTCATGCTGAAGGGATGCTTGGACTGGCCCAGTCACACTGGAGGATGCTTGGATCACCCCAGTGGTCCTTGGAGGGTGCTCTGACCACCCCAGTGGCATTGGAGGATGCTCAGATTGACCCCTCCGCCCATGTACAGCTGCTGTAATCAACCCCTGAGTTCTTAAACAGAGAACAAGAGTTTATGTATCTCCAACCTGAAAAGCCTCTTCTTCAGGATATTACACAAAGATAATGACAGTGTGGGACAGCCCCATAGAAGGTGGATTTTTCTTCCACAGGCTCACCCAAATATTTTCCCTTATGCCCCCACACACTGCTCCAGAGAGCCATTTGAAACAAGGGATAAAGACCAACAAAATCACAGCTGGCATTGGACAATTACATTCAAATCCAGTTAATGATATGTCAGGATTAAACCAGCTGTCTTCAAGTATTTCACTTGTCAATGCCAAACAAGATAAATCCTTACGCAGAACTACCCAGCTCCTACATCCCACATGCACATATGACTGTACATGCCTAGGTAAGCATGTCTGAAAAACAGTGCAGCACTGCACGAGTCTGCCCAGAGGCACAAACAAAACACCAAATCCAGCGTTCCCGCTAGGATTTCTCTTGTAACTCAGTGGTTTTTCCCTAAAACCCCCTTTAAGGTTAGTCTTATGGTGTGGTCCCTTCCCTTCCCCTTTTCCCTCTGACCCCTCCTGGTTGGCCAGAAGCCAACCCCTCCTCCCTGGCCAAAGTTTGAATACTCGCGCGTTTCCTGTATTTGCGCTCTTACTCTCCTGGAACCCCTCCAGAATAAACCTTGGAACATATCTCGAGAAGAAGAGCCTCTTTTGATCTTTTACCTCGTTCTTGCAGTAATCCAAGGACCTTCTCCTGAAACTGAGCTAAACCCGGGAGCAGGAGGGGGTCAAGGATTTTCTGCAGTTTTCCACCTTAGAGATGCCACACTAGCAATTAATCTAGATATCAAGGTAAAGGTTGGAATTAATTGACTGGAGTCAATGGACTCAACCTGGCGTTAGGACAAGATAAAATGACAACTTTGTGTTAGGACACGGTCAGACGATAACCAGACCAGGAGGATCTGGTTTATTTAATTGTTGACTGAAAATTAAACCCTAGAGAAGAAAATCAGTTCCTTGCACTGAAGGAAACCCAAGGCATCAGCACCAAAGATGGTTTGATTTCTTATTTCCAATTATTCCTCAGGGAAAATCATCTTATTTTGCAGAATTACTGGGGTCTGTATCAGCTGAACCTGATGTTTTTTCCCTGTGACCTAAAGTCCAGACATATCAAGAATGGAAGAGACTGAGCAGGAAGCAGCTGCAGGCTTCCTGGCAAAGTTAGCAGCACTTCTCCACTCCTTCCACTGATTTGTGTATTTAGTGCCAGCTAGCTCACCCGAAAGAAAAAATAAGGCAGATCATCCCATGTTTTTCAGGATGAGCAAAGTTTTTCCTCACATGCTGCATGAGCAAGAAGCCCAACGAGCTTTTTGCTCAGCATTTAAAAGGCTAACACTACCAAAGCACATGAGATGTCTCCACCCTTCCCTCTGAAGGCAGAGGAGACCAGCAAAAACATGCTGAGCATCCTCAGAAACTTGCCCAGCCCGGGACACTCAGATTCGTTGAGGACTTGGGCTCTGGAAAGTGAAAAATTATATGATGCTGACAAATTGACTTATTCAATTAGACTTTTAAACTGAGGGTCTCATCCTGCTATTTCCCAACATCCAAGCATTAAAGGTCATTTAACCAGAACTCATGGAACTGGGCTGTATAGACAGATCTGGAGAAGGAACAGGTTGGAGAAAATATGCAAGTAGATAACCACTGCATTTAAACATATGTACACCGCATAGGGGAAACACCTGGGTCAGCACACTATCACTGCCGGCTTCCTGGCAGCAATTTATTTTGGAGCTGTCAGGAGGGTTGATGCTTTTCAGAATCTCCTTTCCTAAAATATATCAGCTTTGTGTACATATATCTATATGTATGTGTATATATATACTGTCCTCAACATTTCATCTCCCAATGAAATCTACATGATAACTGCCCTCACCCAGCATTAAAGGTCATTTCAAGGCTTGCCAAAACCACAGGCATAATTCTCCATCATAAACCCCAAAGGACCATAGCTCGGCACATGCAACCCAGCAGTTTTCCCACTTCTGGGGAGGATTTTGTAAGGATAGGTAAAGTAGGGAAGGAGCTGCTGGTTTCCACCATAGCATGGGCAGGAGATGTCCTCATCACCTACCTGCCACACTGGGAGGACTTTCTCTATGTCGTTCAAGTTGATGCTATCACCATCCTCGAATTTCCCTTTTCCAAGCCTGTGGCAAGAAGAAAACAAACAAAACCACATGAAATCTCGCTGGAGCCAAAGTTAATTTTCTATTATGGCACATGGGGGAGTTTACTTTTTACTGCAAAGGACCCTCATGAAAACAAAGAGGGTCTCTGAAGTGAGTATGCTGTGCCTTCAAAACACTCCCATGAAGGCACAAAGCCGTTAATACAAAATTAAATGCTTTTCTCAGTCCTGCACCTGCACCATCTGCCACAGCATTCAAATGCTTTTGGTAATAGCAGCAGTGAGAAAACCAAAGGCAACCCTGAGCAGTAGCATTGGGTGATTCAATTCCCAGTTGAAGGAAAATCAAAAGCACAGCCCACGTGGACACAAAAAAAAAAAAAAAGACACACAAAGTAATAAAAAATGTTTCCTTTGAAGCACTTCTCATTTGCTGGTATTCCACAGGATCTCCAGTTCCATGGCTGAGAAAGGTGTTGGTAAACAAGCATATACATCTCAGACAGCAAACAGCAATCAGTATAAATACAAACATACAATTTGTAAGTCAAAAAATTGGGGTGAGAAGCCAAGCACTCACAGACCAAACATAAAACTGGCAGCTGAAGGACTTTCTTGTATCAAGAAAGTAACAAAGCCAATTCAAAGATTGTAACCATGCTCGTTACCTTGTGGTGCTTGTGGCTGCATCGGCGGGGGG